>JAJOON010016614.1:0-67691 GCA_029582645.1 Solanum megistacrolobum | reverse complement strand
CTTTGATTATGCTTATTGCTCATGGTCATTTAATTGCTTCCGCGACCAAGGATGTGTAATGATACGCTATGAGGCTTGTTTGGGGTTCCTTCGGGTTCCCCATTCGCCGGTCACGTCTAGGCCCTAGGCTTGGGTCGTGACATATAGGCTGCCTACTTATCCACCAAGGAAATCAGGTCGAACGTAGTTCAAATTACATGAAAGAGATATATTAATATTTCTAAATAAATATGACTGAGTCCCTAGGTGGGTTGCCTACCTATCCACCAAGGAAATCGGGTCAAAGAGTAGTTCGTCTTACATAAAAAGGAATTAAAAACAATACAAATAATTGATCACTTAAGCTCAGACCCTTTAGATGCCTTATTAGGAGGCCTGTATTGCTTAATAAAATCTTTAGCCATATCGACCCAAGATAACCATTTCCTTGAGTCTTGATTTGCATACCACATCAAGGCTGGCCCTGTAAGCGTCCTAACAAAAAGTATCATATTAAAAGCATTATCTTTCCCTATGCTTGCTAACCAATCAAGATATGCCTTCAAGTGATTCTGGGGGAGACCTGTCCTATCATACATTGGAATATCAACGAGGTCATAAGGTGTCTCGTTTTCACTTTCTATCTCAATCAAATATGTACCGAGTTGTGAAGCAAACTCATTTGTGAAGGAAATTTGGTTAATCTCTGTATTAAAATGTCTTCCACCATTTTCTCCATCTTTTCTAGTTTCACTTAAATCGTCAAATGCCTCATTTTGTGAAAGTGGATGCATGTCTGAAAAGTGCTGAGTATTACAATCAAAGTTGGGATATCCAGTTGCACGAATAAGAGAGTATCCCTCTTGATCTTCATCGGAGGAGTCCCTAAGGTCGTAATCCAACGAATTTTCATGGGAAGATTTTTTAAGATCGGCTATCATTTCCTTGATACCATCAATTTCTTGTTCCATTTTTGCCACTTTTCCCTCAAGCTTAGCAATTTTATCCTGGTATGACTCGGCTTCTTCATAGTTCAACTCATCTTCAACTAAGTCGATCACAATTCGGTCGGCCATGTCACCCTTGAATTTGTTAGTCCCTTTGATGATCAACTTCAGTCAACTATTGGAAGGAAAAGTAAATATTTGGTAAGCGCATAGTAAGTATGCGAAAGGTCAAGAGTAGAACATTTAAAAACCAACGGGATCTAGTCCTAAAAGGGATACCATTTAAGAAAATAAATAAATAAATAATAAAATAAATTTGATGAAAAAGCTTGAGATTAAGAAAATAAAGGTTAATCGAGCGCATGAGAGTTGGAATTGATAAATTGGAAGGTTGAATGACCTTAACCTCTATTTTAGTATTGACGGATTTAAAATTGTCAAGGGTGGAAAAAATGTCAAACAATTAAAAGACCTATGAGATTTCCTCGACTTGCATGCCGATACTTGGAAATAGTGCATAAAAAGAATGGTGCGACTATCTTGAATTGAAGAAGTATTGCACTTGATAGAGGAAAATTGAACAAATATCGACAAGTGTTATTTGGTAGATTACGCGAATCTACAAAATTAAGAAGACACAAATATGTGAAAATTGGAAGAAATTGAAAATATAAGTAAAATCTCCATAACGTAGATCGAATGCTAAATAGATTCTATGAAATGCGGAACTAGTGAAAAAGAAGTTTTTTTCGTTAGAAATAATAGGATTATTCCCATAAAGGAGGGATTTGAAAAAGCTTGAGAAGGTAAAGATTTATAAGAGTGACTTTTGTCACGGGTCTATAAATTTTTAACGGGCAAACAATATCACACCTAATGATAAATAATTATGCCATTTTTTAAAAGTAAGAAGACAATTCTTAAAGCAAGTCACGGATACAAATATTGAGAGGATCGGAGGAAGGAAAATAATTTTTAAATTTTAAAGAAAGAAAGTGATATTTTTTTTTTTGTAAAATCTAACCTAAATTCTTTTTAAAACAAGGTCAATAAAAAAAAATTACACGATCCTATGATGATTATGAGCCTAATCGATGCTTTAGAATTGTAAAAATGCATTAAGCACGAAAGATTAATATAAAAATAAAAGATTTATGAACATGACATAAGAATTTGTAAAAATGCAACATGTATCAATTAAAGAATAAGACAAGATAATTTCTCTTCTGAAAAAATAAGAAAAACCAAAGACGATGTTATTAATAATCAATTAAAATCATGTTGCAAATAAATTCATATAAGTCACGTAGCAAGTAAGCAAGTAAATATTTGTAAATCACATTACACATGTATAACAAATGATGCATCCTAATATATAGGGAACCTCTTTATACCAGAGGTAGGCCTAACGCATATTTGAAAAATAAATGTGTTAAAATATGTCATTCCATTGCTTTTTAATTAATTAAATGAATCTATTCCCAAAATTAAATACAAAAATAGCCTTAAGCTTTATTACAACTCAAAAAATAATAGAGAAATACAGTTTTTCATCGCATGTACGCATCTTCTTCTCATGGCATGCTTGTGGTTTAATCTCCATAGGCCAAAACTTGTGATCTTCATAGCTATCTTCTTCACAAAAGGGTTAGTAATACCCTCCCTCCTAAGTTTGACTAATTTAGAACCAACGGTCCATATTTTGGCACAACTATTTTTCAAATAATGCACACATAAATGATAAGAGTCACTTGGGGTCGTGAACTCACTTGGACATTTGGGTAAAGTTGACTAATGAACTTAATACACCAAGGTTGTTAAACCTCTTAGGTTTATATGATACATGTACCATAAAAGGTGTTGGTTTAGCTCTATCCTGGGTTGATGAAGAGTGGGTTCACTAGACATAAGGCTCCCTGGTGGACAACTCGAGTAAGAAAGCTATGCGGTCACATGGAAAAAGATACGAACACCCTGCGCATACGCCAACTCTCCTAAGTTTGGGATTTTGAAAGAAATTTGTGGGTGCGCAAAACACACCTCGCGTGTACGTGTGATAATGTGAGTTTTCTAGAATTTGAAGAATTATGAGAGGAATTACAATTTATTGAAGCAGTAATAAATAAATAATTTATATAAAGCAGTAACAAATAAACATTTTATGTCACATAAGCATGATAATAAGACATTTAGGCAATTAAAATAAAATAAACAATTTAAAAAAGCACAAGCAAATACTACTAAAAGCCTTAATTATTAACCTAAATCTGTTATGGTTTAGAACCTAAAGTCCCCAGCAGAGTCACCAAGTTGTTATACCCCATTTTAACTCGAGGTCAAAACGTGTATTGATGATTTCCAAATTATTAACTAACTTAAGAAGTCCCCACCTAATTAATTACGGTGAATTAGGGCACCTAAAACTATTAAGTAAAGCTAAAATTGACATCAATTAAGGTCTACAAAACATGAAATTCAAGGTAAGGGTTCTAGTTATCCTAAAGGGAAGGAGTTAAGCATCCTATAAGATCCGTTATAGACGGTTACCAGTCAAACATAGGTTAATTAATTTTAAAAGAAATGAATGCTAAAAGATTTTGTAATGTAATAACCAAGTTGGAAAACATTTGTTTAAAACTGAAAATCAATAGCTCATGTTAAACTTGAGAAAAACTCTTTACATTTTTTATATATCAAAAGCTTTTGGTGAAAAGTTTTAACTAAATCTTAAACATTACTTAGACAACTTAAACAACAACATTGGTACAATTAAAATATTTTTATTTTTATTATTTTAGTATTTTATTTTTATTATTGATAAAGGGTTGGTAAATGAGACAAAATCTTATAAAAAGCTAGACCAAACTAATCTGTTGATGACCAAAATAGTTAATCCCCAAAAATCAACCAAAGAACAAAAGGTGCCACAAAAATACGAATTCAAAAAAAGGACTTAAAAGCAAGCATAAATTATAAACAACTTAAATAGAGAGGATTAAATTTCAGATTTCCTTGCTATTTTGCCATGGCTATCTGAATGATCTTTTGAGAAGCGGGAGACACGAAGTGGAAGAGAGGATGCACACTTCCGAATAAAGTGATGGTGGTGAGTCCCGAAATGAGACTTCTGGCATGATGAGAGTCTTTTATGAGGACTCCAATTAGCTCCGGAAGTGTTCATGCAAATAAAGAGAAAGTAAAGAAGTTAGCAAGACCATTCAAATTTAAACTATATCGACTAAATTAAATATAAATCCAAGTAAAATCACACCTCCGAGATACAATCTTGAACATGAAAAATGCAAATATTAGAGTAGATACGATTGACAAATTTACCGACTGAACTCAAAGCAACCAATCCACTTAAACATGAACTCAAGTCCTCACACAGTTTAAGCTATAATGAAACTACTCGTTAAAGACTTTAATTAAAAATATAATTATGCCATAAATTTTCCATATTTTATACATGATGTAATGATATTACTTACACAACATAATAAAACATAATACACACACAATATAATTAACAAAAGAGTACAAAACTTAAGTTCGTATTTATATGCAAAAAGTAAGTTGCACAAAAATGCTTACAGTCGTGACTTTTAATAAGAGAGCACTTAGTTGCTAAGTAATTTTTCTTTTATATTTGTAACTAAAACAGAGACTATAGTCATCCTCCTCAAAAACCACTTTTTAAATAGGAATATATGAACTGAAAATTGCTGATCACATAGAGATACAAACAAACACTAAACTTGGAACCAAAAACAAATTACAACTGAAGATTTAATCATGAAATGAAACCATTTCTTCAGTAAATGACGGCTAAAACATGAGAGGAAACAACTTCACTTCTCAAAGAAGACGCAGTATTTTTTTTTTATCATAACTTTCACTAGAAAAAATGAACAACAACAGAAGAAACACACATGACATAAAAAAAGAATTCTGAAATATACATAGCGTTGTTGTGACAAAGAATAGGAAGAAAGGGCGAGTATTACCTGTTGCAAGGCAGTGAACAGGGTTGCCTCGATCAAATGTCTGTGTTCGAACAATGACGGACTCGAGCAAGTTTGAGATTGAAATTTCCGATGAGATTCGAAAGAGAATATCAAAGGCAATTTTTCTTAGCAAAACGCAGTGGATTAAAGTACTATGGGGGAAAACTTGGTTCAAAGCTGAAAATGAAAATGTGTACTTATAGGAGAAAATAAAAAAAGATTTGGGCGGGATTTGAAGCCGTTTGATATTCGAAATCGCTGCTTCAAGCTGATCTCAATATGTAACAAAGAACCATTGATAAACATGGCTTTTCTTCACGTGATTCGTACAGACCCTCTCTTGAAATAGTAACTCTGCCTTTGCTTTTGATATAGAAAACCTTGAAGCATGAAAGTGGGAAAAGAAGATATAGACGTGTATTCAATTTTCCTGAACTTGCACGAAAATGACTCATTAAGCTTCTGTCAATGGAAAAACATTTGAAAGTTACGCCTGAAGAGGAAAGAGGCCCGTGCAGCGTGTTTAAAGTTTAAAACCTAATTTGTTTGCTAGGAATTGAAGGAAATGGGCTGACACACTTGTGCTCGTTTTTTGACATAAAAATGGGACGATCACTTAGTCTGATTAAAGGCTTTTGGGCCAAATTTCATAGCCTTTTCCTTTATTCTTTTAAATTAGTTTGGGTTTCTTACTTTATAACTAATAAAAAATATGTTATAAGATAACAACTAATAATTTACTTAATAAAATAACGCTAATATAAAATATATGTACAAGATATTGACTTATAATTAATTTAATAAATACGAAACTAGAAATAAGATGACGACAATTGATTATTTAAGAAAAGAGGTATAAAAAGTGATAATAATCATTTCGATAATAAACATATAATTTTAGTAGATAAATAGTCGTAATAGTAAAAATAGTTGTGAAAAAGGATTAGTTTATACATTTTTAATTTAGAAGCTTGAAATCAATAAATTAGAATAAAGGAAGGTCAAAATTGGGTGTCAACAATATGGTCTAATATAATTCAAGTCATGGAAGATAATACTAATAAAAAATTCACACATCAATATACCACAAGAGATAAAATATTTACCATATTGCATAATAGGAGAGTCACAAGAGAAATATATTTAGTATACATCTCTTATCTAGCTAGAAACATAAAATAATTCCTTCTAACATAAGGTACATGTACAATTCACTCTTTCAATTACTATCTTATCTCTATCGAAAGAAAATCGTGAGTAGTACTAAGTGAGTCTGTAAAGTCTATTAAAAATTTAGGACATGATAAATTAAATAGATCATACTATGTTGAATAATACTAAACAACAAAGTCCAATGCACATTCATACATATATATATCCACGCATCTCAAAAAGCCAATCGATGGATTGGAGAACTACACAACTGGACGATTAAATAAATAGAGTTGTATTAATTTCATGCGAAGTGGAGGAAAGTCTAAACCAACACATGAAACTAATAAGTCACTACAATTTAATCAAATATGACCAAAATTTCACTTAATGATTAAAAAATAATAATCTTACTTGATCATTATTATGATTTTAGGAAATTTAAGTCCAATCAGAGTTCATTTTATTTGAATTCCAAAACTATGATCAGTTCGGTAAAAACGTTGTTTGGCCAAAATAGAATTCATAATTTTTCGTTCAGTAATCCTTCTCACATATATTAATTTGCATGATAGATACATGAATCAAGAATAAAGAACAAAACACTAAAAACTATTTATATTATCTAAGTACTATTTTGTTTTAAAAAACTAGCATGTTTATGTATGCATTAAATATTAAAATTCAAAACACACCTCATATGTAACACCTTAGAACTTACCAGACCAGAACTACAGAAAAATAGGTGAACCACGACAGGGTTCATGGACCATGAAAGGAACCACGGTCCGTCGACCTCCCCGTGCTTCACACCTAGCGCAGCAGTAGTGGACCACGAAGTCCTTAACGGGCCGTGGACCACCCCACAAGCCGTGGAAAGGCTTGTGTAAGCTAGGCAGAACCTACCAGACCAAACCATCACACCATAAAGCCCTCCACGGCCTGTGGTGAGGCCCGTTAAGCTGTGGCAGTAGGCCCCTAACACATCTTAAGGACCACACTGACTTTCACAGTCCGTGATCCTTCTCATAGTCCGTGATGTTGACCGTAGAAAGAAAAGCCCCTGAACCGGCAGCCACAGACCAGCAGACCACGACCCACTTGATGGGACATGGTCCCTTTGATAGTCCACCATAGGGCCCGTGGTCGGCCCCCGTAATATTTCAAGTGGGGTGATTTTGTTCTTTTCCCCATGCATTGGAAACCTAAATTACGTTGTTTTACTTTGTTTAAGTTTATTAACCTAGTTAGAACATAACCAAAACCTTTTTTGGACCAAAATAATACAAACTTAAAGCAAAGAATAAGAAAGAGGAACCAGTTTTCCCAAGAACAACTAGTAAGTTTCTTTCAAGTGTCAGCCCGAAATAGAAGGATTTCTCCTTAGCTTTCATCACCAGGTATGCCGTATTTCACTGGTGGATTCCATTCATCCACTAGGTCCCTAGAATTCAATCAGAATCTTGATTCTTATATCTTTCTTAGACCTAGGGTTTCTAAAAACCTTAGATATTGGTTGTGATTTAGCTTTTCGAATATTCTTAATCAAATTATCATGTCTTCGTGAAATAGCTGTTTAGTTTCTTGCATGAAATTTAGAACCCTAGTTGTGTCGATTCTTTTAGTTCATGAAACACACATGCTAGCTCAGTTAAACAAATATAGACGCCTTAGTTTTCAAATGTCACATTATTAGTATATAATTGTTACATTCTCAAATTTTGCATGTCAATATTATGAGTTATTCATCATTTTAGTATTTCAATTATAATGTGTCATATACTTATTCAGTTGGGAGTACACTTAAAACAGAGCGGACTAGGGTTTCAGCGTACCCTCATAGTGTAACAACCCAAAAATCTAGTAAGACCAAGCTAGAGCCTAATGGAAACTAATAGGTGAAACTAGAGCCTAACGTGTGAGATTTTGAGTTTGTTGTTTGGTTTTAGGTTGCATATTGACATCCCGAGGTTAGGTTGAGGCGTCTAGGGGTTAAACGTCAAGGCACGACCCCGCAAAGACCAACTAAGGGTCCTCGGGGAGGACCCTAAAGTCTAACTCCCAAGGTTGCCTAGAAAGTTAACCACGTATGGGACCTACGCCCCGTAGGTCCATCCACTCCCCGTGGATGGCCTCCGTGGGTCAAGGTCCCAAGAGTGAAGTTGTAGACTCAAACCATGACCCCACACTACGGGGCGTGATCCCATCCACGAACCATGGGTGGGGATTTCTTAGAACACACCTGTAGACTTCCTTAGACTCGGCCTTAGGTGGGTTAGTTTAGGTAATTCATTTTTAAGTTGTTTTGAGTAGGGGTCATTTAATATAGTAATTATACATATATATAAACTATTTTATGTCATTAAATACCTCATTAATTAATTATAACGCTAGACCACAAAACAAAACCCAACTACCCTCATCTCCAAGA
Source organism: Solanum megistacrolobum (assembly GCA_029582645.1). NCBI lineage: Eukaryota > Viridiplantae > Streptophyta > Magnoliopsida > Solanales > Solanaceae > Solanum > Solanum megistacrolobum. The sequence goes on along the minus strand of JAJOON010016614.1, from coordinate 59,175 downwards.
ATCTTCTCTCTAGAACCTCCACTGAAGAAAAAAGAAGAGTTCAAGTTAGAGCTTGAAGAAGGGAGCTTTTCAATACGAATTTGGTTGGATTATACACGTAGGGTATGGGAGTTTTCATCCTTGGGAAGCTATCACCCACAGACCCCTTTCAAAAGATTTTATCTCAAATCTAGAAAACCGAATTTGCTAGGGTTTCAACTCAACTCCATTGATTCCTTTTAAAGTTGCTTTAAAAGGTTGAATTATGTTTGTCTATGAATGTAAGACTGGTTTTATATGATTTTAACTCAAATCCTTCAAGAATCCATGAGACCCGCAATCCTAGATATGGTTCTTCTTTATATTATGTGATGGTTTTTCAAGTTGGTCCAATTGATTGGATGTGAGTTGAATATGATGTAATTGCACGATTTAAGTATTATTTTACATGTATACTTGATTAACCTAAGATCCTATAATGAAATTGATGTAGTCTAGGGTTATGTCATGAAGGAAACAAACTGAGGGTTAGAGGTGACCTTCTAAGAATGATGAAATTCTTGATGAATTGCCTTAGATTAGATCACCTAGACATGAATTCCTTAAGGGTAAAGCTTCAAGACATGAATTTATTTGATTAAGGCTTATATGATGGATCATTGTTATGTAGTATTGAGATTGAGTTTATATGTTCCTCTATGACTATATATGATCAAGGATGAGGCATGTGGCTAGGTTACCTTGAGAATTAGGTATACTTGATGATCATGTGAGGCACTACTTGAGAGTAAGGCTTATAACATGAAGATGACTCATGTGGCTTTAAGAGTAAAATCTAAAGTGAATAAACTATGTATGTTAAGGCTTCAAGAAGGAAGCCATTAGGTATGTTGATTTGTACATGGCCCTATTGTGAATAAGACTTCACCCACATGACCTATAATATGATCACATGAGTTTCTGCATAAAGTGAATGGATTACTTGAGTTATGTTTGTATCTGTATTTCTTGTATTGAATGCTAGATGTATTGACTCAATATGACCCTTGAATATAATATATGAGGTTTATGCATGATTTATGATAAATGTTTATGAATACTTTGAGAATAAAGTGTGTATTATGATAATGTTGTTGTTATATCATTGAATGGACAATTACACTAACACACCCACAACATGACTGTGATATGACTAAGGTGTTGATTGTATTGTTGAATCTTGATATTCCTTTTATCTAATGTGCTAATGCTAAATGTTTGGGATGAGTTGATTCATTGCCCTTGAAGGGCATATTATGAAGGTTTGTACATGTTGACAAGAATTGTGTATGAACTCATGATTCACTAAGAAAGTGAAGACCCTATGACTATTCGGTATTTGTGTGTTGATGCAAGATCCTTCTACCCTTACCCTTATACATGATTATGCACAAATTGTCTAAGCCTATGATAATATGATTGTGTTGATTGAAAGGCTATTCTCATTTGCACCATGAACATGATGTGAAAGGTTTACTCACATATTAATGAAACTAAGGTTGAAAGGACATTCTAACCTAATGAATCCATGATCTACCATGTAATTGTATTGGATTTTGTGTTAAGTCACCCTTCCATAAACAATGAAGTTAAGTAAAGGCTTAAAGGGAATTAAGCTTAGCATCGAGAGGATACGAACAAGAAATAGGAACCTTTTACCTCAGTTAGTCTGGGTTCCTAGTAGCAATCTCCCTATCCTATAACTATGTGCCTACATAGGTTCTTAGCTAGTGGATACACCTATAACCTAAACATGTTCAGTCTACCTTAGGCAAGTGGAACACCTCTTTTCGGTGTGGGTTCATGACACCAGATTCCATATAGCTCACATGGTCTATGTCGGTTAAGGCTATATTTCCCTACATAACAAGTAACATGAACAATTACATGAACAGGTAACAAGAACAAGTAACATGAACAAGAACAAGAACAAGAACATGGGTTATTTGCTAATGTCACCTTAAGAGGTTCTACTTAGTGTGAATGGGGGTATGGACTTCGTTCATGCATTGCACAAGTAGGCTTTGAGAGTGGGTATGGTAGGTTTCCATCATGACATGATGATTATGAGTTATGCATCCTTTATTATGAATTATGGACATGAACATGAATATTAACATGGACTATGCTTATGTCTTCTTAATGAATTTACTTAGTGTGAGTGGGGGTATGGGACTTCAGTTATACATTGCAAAAGTAGACTTATAAGGGGGTTGTGGTGTGGTATCCTTATGCTATGAAGATATATGAACGTATGTATGCATGATATGAATTGTTGCTAAGAGTGAGTTTACTTAATACAACATATGAACATGAATGTCTCCTTGTCTACTAGTGTTGACTATGGATGAGGTCAAGGTATGTTATGCATGATCATGGTGGCCTAGAAGTGATACTTAGTGTAGATGGAATTATGGGGTCCTATCTTTGCACTGAACAGGTAGAGCTGAAGGCTGCTTATATGATGATTCTATTATGATAAGATGATCTTGGTATTCGACTATGCATTATATTTAGGATTGGAGTCTATGTATTGTGAAGATTAGGATATGTATTACGTTTATGTTGGAGACTATGCTTGTAATTGTGATGATATCTCTAATGCTATGATGAATTGTATGTGAGTTGCTGTTTGAGTTGCATTCTCCAACTATTTCAAAGATGATGTTAAAAAATGGCATATAGAATGGTTTCAAATGAAATGTCCCTTTTATGCATGTTTTAAGGATTTTTATGCATGGCTTCCATACTTAATACCTTTTGTGCTAACCCCATCTTCCTACATTTTCTATAAGTGTAGGCTTTGGTGATATTGGATTCCATCCTCGTGGCTAAGATTCTAGTAGATCAAGAAGAAGAAGATTGGTGAGTCCTCATTGTATTCGAGGGCTTGACCATATGTCCTCTATTGTCTTTCTATTATGTTTAGACTAATGGATGGGCTATGTCCCTAAGATTGTATTTCAAGAGTTTCATTCTAAGTATTTTAGATGGTTCGAGACATAGTGTATTGACTCTCTCTCAATTTATAAAGGACTTCTAATGTAAAGAAAAAATTTACATTCCGCACTATTTTCCTATGCTCTTATATTCAAGATATGCTATGAGGCTTGTATGCGACCCCTTCGGGGTCAAGTACGCCGTGTTACATCTAGGGGGTACCCCTGGGTCGTGACAAATGTGGTATTAGAGCATAAGGTTTTGGGATGGTATTTAGGATGTCTCAAACCACATCTAGTAGAGTCTTGTGCATAAATGTGAAGTACGCCACATTTTAGGTATAAGAGGCTATCAGATGTTAGGAAAACTTCACTTCTTCATTCTTTGAGTCGTACGATAAAGGTTAATCTTATAGGGTCTTTCTTCTAATCCTTATCCGGTGATCTACATGATATGACTACTCAAGGAGCTTGCACCGATGGGTTTGAAGAAGACTATGATGATCAACGAGCTTCTCCTCAAGCTCCTCAAGTTTGAATTGACTTAATGTCAAATGAGAAGATTAGGTATGGTTTTCATTGGTTGACTCAAGTCGGGATAGAGATTCTAGACTTCTATGGGTCAAAGATGGAGGAAGATCCTCTAGAGTTTATAGAGAAAGTCTCTAGGATGTTGAATTTTGTGGGAGTGACTTCGATAGAGAAAGAGGAATTGGATGCTTACTAATTGAAGGATGTTGCTCTAATGTGGTTTAGTCAATGGAAAGGAGCGAGGCTGGTAGAAGCGGCCCCCATGGAATTGGAAAGATTTAAGAATGGGTTCATTGATAGGTTTTTCCCTTTAGAGGTGAGAGAGGCTAAAATACTTAAGTTTGTTAAGTTTCGTCAAGGTAGGTTGAGTGTTGAAGAGTATGCTCGGGTGTTCACTAGGTTGTCAAGATATGTTCCATCCATAGTGGCCGACCCTAAGATGAAAATGAGTAACTTTGTGTCGGGCTTATCTGACTTGATAATAGGAGAATGTTGTATGGTTATGCTTGAGAATGATATGAATATGGATCATCTTGTGATCCGTGCTCAATGGTTTGAAAAGGAGAAACTTGAAGAGAGGTCTAGAGGAACAAAGAGGTATATGATAGAAGATGATTGTTCCTCTCAAGAAGGGTCTTTTGGTCAAAGCTCTTCCAAAATTCCCCTTAAGTTTAGTAAAAATAGTTTCTACCCCAAAATCTCAAGGAGTGAGTGGTAGAGGATCTTATGTGGTAAGGCCTACTTGTGCTAGGTGTGGAAAGAAACATAATGGTAAGTGTCTAGCCGGCACAAAGGATTGATATGGTTGTGGTGGAAGTGACCACCTAGGAAGAAATTGCCTGGTGCTTACGACTAGGGGAAGAAAGATAAAGAAAATTAGGACTGATGCTCTTCAAACTAGAGGTGAACAAGAGTGTCCTTCTAATATGGCTACCGGTATGTGTTTCATGCTTACCTGTATTCCGGTAATACTTGTCTTTTCTAACTTGATAAATTGGACATGATGAAATTTTGTGTTGTCCTTAGTATTCATGGGTTTAATTGTGGCCATAGGTGTTTGTTGGTATAACCCAATTTAGCCATTATGAAGTTTATGATGTGTTAGGAGGATTTGGTTAATAGTGGTGTTTAAGTGATGCCTACAGATGTTCAGTAAGTAAACTCCACTGAAAGAAGCTAAAAGTGTAAATTCTCCATGGTTTAGGATCAGCTTGTGTGAGAGATGTATGAGTTAAGTGCTAACTTGCTCCGACCTTAGAATTGAAAGAAATATGCTTAGATGGCAAGGTTATTGAGTCTTCTAGTTGTTCATGATTTGGATTGACCTAAAATTCTCACCTTATGAGGTGTAGTGAGTTCGAAAGGTTTAGTAGGCAAATGAGACCTCTATTGGTTTTAGAGCCCAGTAAGGTTGTAATGAGCCTTAGTAATGCTTGAGTTTGTTTGGAAGGAGTAGTATTTGTGGTTTTAGTAAACGGGGGCTTACTCCCAAGGTGGAGATCATGTGCTGGGTTAACGAAATTAATTGACAGTCCCGATATCCTCATCCTTTTCTTCTATTCCTATTCTAATTAGAGACCAAGAGTTCCTTTTTGGGCATGTTTTATGTTTAGGAGTCATGACTATTTTAGAAAGTTCCATGATCTCCTTATGTTATGCATGTTTTTGAAAGATTCTTATTTGATATAAAATGGGTTTTTGATGATTTGCATATTCCTCATGTTGTTGTGCATCTTAGTATGGTGATGGCATATTTGACTTCATGAGATGATTTGATGAACATGCTATATTATGCTTTTGATGGAATGGCACATTGACTCCATAATGTGTTGTTGAGCTTGCTTATAGTTGGAAAAAGCTAGTTCCTCGTATGATTATGTGATTCATGATGTTTAGAAGTGTTGGTATAGGCTCACTCCTAAATGGGGGATGGTGTGTCTAGCTAACATTGTTGTTATGTGATCATATGTTGCCATGACTTCCTTATATGATGAATGTTCAAGAAAACTTGTGTTTTAAAAAGAAAATGAGTTCAGGCGAATTGTTTTCCTCATGTTGTAGTGCTTGGAGTAAGGGTTGCCTAGTTTACTTCCTGAGAAGAAGATATGAGCATGTTTTAGTTAGGAGTTTGAGAATTTCCTCTTTGAATAAAATGCTTTGTTTTGAGAAGTATTTGCATATGAACTCCATGAGAGTATGATGAGCATATTGTAACTAGGAGAAGGTAATTCCTCCTTGAACATGACAAGTTATGAAAAATCTCATGCATAAATGGATTGTTAGATGTAATTCATACTTCCTTGTGTTGCATTGAGTATGTTGAGATGAAGTGATATCTTCTCCTTGTTTATGTGCATTTTGATGTTTCATGCATGATGAGCTGGTATTCTTGAGTCTTTAATTTTATGAAAGTGTTTAAGGTGTCATTCGAGGACGAATGTTCCTAAGGTGGGGATAATGTAACAACTCGGAAATCTAGTAAGAACAAGCTAGAGCCTAACCGAAACTAATAGGTGAAACTAGAGCCTAACGTGTGAGCTTTTGAGTTTGTTGTTTGGTTTTAGGTTGCATATTGACTTCTCGAGCATAGGTTGAGGTATCTAGGGGTTAAACGTCAAGGTACAACCCCCTAAAGACCAACTAAGGGTCCTTGGGGAGCACCCTAAAGTCTAACCCCCAAGGTTGCCTAGAAAGCAAAAAGCTGTCAAGAAAATGGTGAACCACGGATGGGACCTACGCCCCGTAAGTCCATCCACGCCTTGTTGATGGCCACCGTGGGTCAAGGTCCCAAGAGTGAAGTTGCAGATTCAAACCATGACCGCACAATACAGGTCGTGACCACATCCACGGACCGTGGGTGGGGGATTCGTGGAACACACTTTTAGACTTCCTTAGTCTCGGCCTTAGGTGGGTTAGTTTAGGTAATTCATTTTTAAGTTTTTTTGAGTAGGGGTCGTTTAATATAGTAATTACACATATATATAAACTATTTTATGTCACTAAACATCTCATTAATTCATTATAACCCAAGACCCCAAATCAAAGCCCAACTAGCCACCTCTCCAAGAATCTTCTCTCTAGAACATCCAATGAAGAACAAAGAAGAGTTCAAGTTAGATGTTGAAGAAGGGAGCTTTTCAATATGAATTTGGTTGGATTCTACACCTAAGGTATGGAAGTTTTCATCTTAGGGAAGCTATCTCCCAAGGAGCCCTTTCAAAAGTTTTCATCCCAAATCTAGAAAATCCAATTAGCTAGGATTTCAACTCAACATCATGGATTCATTTTAAAGTTACTTTCAAAGGCTGAATTATGTTTGTCTATGAATGTAAGACTGATTTTATATGATTTTAACTCAAATCCTTCAAGATTCAATGAGATTCCCAATCATAGCTGTGGTTCTTCTTTACATTATGTGATAATTTTTCAAGTTGGTCCACTTGATTGGATGTGAGTTATTTATGATGTAATTGCATGATTTAAGTATGATTCTACATGTATACTTGATTAACCTAAGATCCTATAATTAAATTGATGTAGTCTAGGGTTATGTCATGAAGGAGACAAATTCAGGGTTAGAGGTGACCTTCTAAGAATGATAAACTTCTTGATGAATTGCCTTAGATTAGATCACCTAGACACGAATTCCTTAAGGGTAAAGCTTCAAGACACGAATTGATTTGATTAAGGCTTATATGATGGATCATGGTTGTGTAGTATTGAGATTGAGTTTATACGTTCCTCTATAACTACAATTAATCAAGGATGAGGCATGTGGCTAGGTTACCTTGAGAATTAGGTATACTTGATGATCATGTGAGGCATTGCTTCAGAGTAAAGCTTGTCACATGAAGATGACTCCTAGGCTTTAAAAGTAAAATCAAAAGTGAATAAACTAACTATGTTAAGGCTTCAAGAAGGAAGCCATTAGATAAGTTGATTTGTAAATGTCCGTATTGTGAATAAGACTTCACCCACATGACCTATAATATGACCACATAAGTTTATGCATGAAGTGAATGGATTACTTGAGTCATGGGTGTATCTATATTTCTTGTATTGAATGCTAGATGTATTGAATCAATATGACCTTTGAATGTAAGATATGAGGTTTATGCATGATTATGATATTATGAGCCTGTTTATGAATACTTTGAGAATAAAGTGTCTATTATGATAATGTTGTTGTTGTGTCATTGGATGGACAATTACACACACACCCATACAAGAGCATGACTATGATATGGCTAAGGTGTTGATTGTATTGTTGAATCTTGATATTCCCTTTATCTAATGTGCTAATGCTCGATATTTGGGATGAGTTGATTCATTGCCCTTGAAGTGCAATTATGAAGGTTCGTACATGTTGACAAGAATTGTGTATGAACTCATGATACACTAAGAAAGTGAAGATCCTATGACCATTTGGTATGTGTGGTGTTGATGCAAGATCCTTCCCCCCTTACCCTTATACATGATTATGCACAAATTGTCTAGGACTATGATAATATGATTGTGTTGATTGAAAGGCTATTCTCATTAACACCATGAACATGATGTGAAAAGTTTACTCACATATTAATGATTCTAAGGTTGAAAGGACGATCTCACCTAATGAATTCATGAGCTACCATGATATTGTATTGGACTGTATGTTATATCACCCTTCCATAAACAATGAAGTTAAGTAAAGACTTAAAGGGAATAATGCTTAGCACCGAGAGGATAGGAACAAGAGATGGGAACCTTTTACCTCAGTTAGTCCGAGTTCCTAGTAGCAATCTCCCTATCACATAACTATGTGCCCACATAGGTTCTTAGCTAGTGGATCTACCTATAAGCTAAACATGTTTGTTCTACCTTAGGCAAATGGAACACCTCTTTTCGTTGTGGGTTCGTGACACTGGATTCCATGTAGCTCACATGGTCTATGTCGGTTAAAGCTATATCTCCCTACATGACAAGTAACATGAACCATTACATGAACAAGTAACATGAACAAGAACAAGAACATGGGCTATTTACTACAGTCCCCTTAAGAATTTCTACTTAGTGTGAATGGGGGTATGGGACTTCGTTCATGCATTGCATAAGCAGGCTTTGATAGTGGGTATGGTACGTTTCCCTCATGACATGATTATTATGAGTTATGCATGCCTTATTATGAAATATGGACTTGAACATGAATATGAAGATGGACTATGCTTATGTCTTCTTAATGGGTTTACTTAGTGTGAGTGGGGGTATGGGACTTCACTTATACATTGCACAAGTAGACTTATAAGGGGGTTGTGGTGTGGTCCCCTTATGCTATGACGATATATGAACGTATGTATGCATGATATGGATTGTTGCTATGAGTGACTTTACTTATTACAAGATATGAACATAAATGTCTCCTTGTCTATGAGTGTTGACTATGGATGAGGTCAAGGTATGTTATGCATGATCATGGTGGCCTAGAAGTGATACTTAGTGTAGATGGCATTAATGGGCCATATTTATGCATTGCACAAGTAGAGCTCAAGGTTGCTTATGTGATGATTCTATTATGATGAGATGATCTTGGTATTCGACTATGTATTATGTTTAGGATTGGAGACTATGTATTGTGAAGATTGGGATATGTATTATGTTTATGTTGGAGACTATGCTTGTAATTATGATGATATCTCTAATGCTATGATGAATTGTATGTGAGTTGCTTTATGAGTTGCATTCTCCAACTATTTCAAAGATGATGTTCAAAAATGGCATATAGCATGGTTTCAAATGAACTGTCCCTTTTATGCATCTTTTAAGGATTTTTATGCATGGCTTCCATACCTAGTACCTTTTGTGCTAACCCCATCTTTCTACATTTTCTATAATTGTAGGCTTTGGTTATATTGGATTCCATCCTCATGGCTAGGACTATAGTAGATCAAGAAGAAGATTGGTGAGTCCTCATTGTATTCGAGGGTTTGACCATATGTCCCTTTATTGTCTTTCTATTATGTTTAGACTAATGTAAGGGCTATGTCCCTAAGATTGTATTTCAAGAGTTTCATTCTAAGTATTGTAGATGGTTCGAGACATAGTGTATAGACTCTCTCTTTTGTTCAATATATGCTATGAGGCTTGTATGCGATCCCTTCGGGGTCAAGTACGCCGTGTTACCTCTAGGGGGTACCCCTGGGTCTTGACACATAGTCACAGAACTACGTACCTCTGAAGGTTTATAAGTCTCCTCTGTGGGCATAATATTAAATGATCACACCAGTCATGCCTCGATACCCCTGTTAAGGCATATTGGGTCCTTTCGATGGGGCGTATACATCACACTCCACCTTTTGCTAACGTGGTTTTATGTCGATAAATAGTAGCTCCCACGATGAGAGTCTAGTGCATTTGACCATATTTTCAGTTATACTTCAGTATTCAGTCTCAGCATGTTATGTACTTGGTCATTGGATTTAAGTTTATTTCTTCACAGTGTATGTCATGATTTTTCCATCCAGTTCAAGTAATGTCATTGCTATGCTCTGTTCAGTTATATGTTTGGTTTAGCTTTTATCCTATCTTGAATGCTCAGTACCTTTCAAGTATTGACGCATAATTTATGCTACATCTTTTCATGATTTAGGTTCTGGTCGTCAGCATTTAGATCACGGCGTAGATCGGTTCCCGATCCATACTAAGCAGCATTAGTAGTGAGTCCTCATACTTTAAGAAAAATATACATGTTTTTATATGCAGTCTTTTATTTCAATTTCAGTTTTGTTGGTGTTAGCTGGGGGCATGTCGCAGCAACTCTAGTAAGTTAAGGCTTTTTTATACATAGTATTAGATTGACCTTTAGCTTTGAGTTAATGTTCAGTATTGTTAAAAATCTTATTCAGTTTTTTTATATTCATATCAGTAGTAGATATTCCCATATTTCAGTTATCTCATGTTTTGAGCTTCCGCATAGTATCTTTTGTTTATTGTGTTAGTATGCTTATGATATGCAAGCTTAGGGTTAGCTTGGGGTCATTGGTTATCCTAGGTCCCATGTTTATGTTAAGGGGGTATCCTCGGGGAGTGACAAATTTAGTATCAGAGCATTAGGTTTAAGAGTCCTAGTATGTCTGTAGTGCACCACATCTATGAGAAGGAGGCTACAAAGTGTTTTAGGAAAACTTAACTATCTTTGTATACATGTTTTTATATGATCTAATTTCATCATTTCTAATCCGTCTTTATGCATTTCAGATCATGCCTCATCATAGAGCTTACCCAAGGAATGCTAATGCACGCAACGCTAACGTAGTTCCTCCAGTTCCAGACCATGAGGTTTCAAATGTAGAGTTTTAAAATGTGATTTAGCTTTTGTCTCAGAGTGTAGCAAATTAGAACAATCATTAGGTCCCAGTTCCTACTAACACTACTGGTGGATCAGTGGAGGCTAGAGTCTTAGATTTTGTTAGGATAAATCTGCCCGAGTTTCTAGGGATGCAAGTTTGTGAGGACCCACAAAACTTCATTGACGAGGTCAGGAATGTCTTTGTAGTGATGCAAGTGATTGGACATGATAGGGTAGAGTTAGCATCCTACCAGTTTAAAGATATAGCTCACATTTGGTTCACTCAGTGGAAAGAAAATAGGTGTACGGATGCAACTTCTGTGACTTGGGAGTGTTTTTCCAGAGATTTTGTAGACAGGTTTTTCCCGAGTGAGTTGAGGGAGGCTAAGGCTCAAGAATTTATGAATTTAAGACGAGGTTCAATGTCTGTCCAAGAATACAGATGATGAGTCCAAGATTTTGTCTCATTTAAAGCTGTGTTGTGATAATATAAGTGTTTTCAAATGCCTAACTTATGCTATAAACTGATGTTAGAGAGTAGATTTTCAGCATTACATGCTAATGATGAGTCAAAGATTTGGACTCATTTAGGGCGTTGTTTACATAGATTTAGTGTCCTCAAATGCTTAATTTGTTCAAATAACTGATGTTAAATCATTGATTTTTAGGTATATGAATTGAGAAACGAAGCAAAGACACTAACAAGCAAAAAGGAACAAACAAGCTAAAGAAATGAAGAAGAGCGAGCCTGACGATCGCCAAGAGCACTCTGCGTGTCGCCGAATGGCTCATCAGACCACCTAAAGTTCAAGTGTGCCAAGCCGTGAGGAAAAAACCCATGTTGGCGGGAGAAAGGAGCAGTCGGTGGATCACCGAGTAGTTCCGCGATGCAGTGCTAGATCGCCTAAAGTTACAGGACCTTGAAGATGCTGAATGCCAGGGCAAAAGTGCGTTGGAAGCACCAAAGGGCTACTCGCCGAGTGTTTTGGTGAGCTCGACTTACTTCGATGAGTGACTCTTAGCAGCACATTTTGGGCGACTATAAATAGGTTTTTGAACATTTAGTCTAGTTTCAATTATCATATTATCATCTTTAGAACAATCTTGAGACGGGTTATTTCTAGTTTTTCCTTAGCTTTGAGGGATTGAATAAATTCACCTTTGAGAAATTGGAAGTGGTTCTTTGAGATTCTTTGAATTGATTGTAAGGACGAATCTACACTTACCCAGTTGATGGATAATCAATTTGGTAAATATTTTTCCCTTTTTATAATGTCAAGCTAAAACCCTAACTCTTGGGGTGTTATAATGTGATTATGGGTTAATTTAGTTTATGGGTATTGTTAATTGTTAGTTTAAAAGATGTTTAGAAGTGAGTTTAATCAGTAATTGTAGTTTAATTTACAAATTGTAGCTGCAAATGCAATTCTATATTTGTGTTCTTGGCTTGCTCGAGAGAGGGGTTTTAGCACCAAAATTATTTGTTGATGGTCTATGGGTATTGGGTTGACCTGGGTTCAGCTAGAGAGAGTGAATGGACTAAGGTGTGGGTTGTTCTTATTTTGCATGCCTGTTGATGTTCGAGAGAAATCACTTGATTCGGGCTAAATTATTTGAGAGAAAGTTTACCTCTCCTATAACCTAGCTTACTCAATAATATCTAGCTATTTACTAATAGTTGTAATTACCCATATGTCTATATTTGCCTATAATCGATCACATCCCAAGAACCCTTCACATTATTGTTAATTCCTATAGTTTGTGACTATTGTTCGTAGTTAATAATCAAAACTAAAACCCATTTGTGGGTCATATCCCCCATTAATTTGAATGATGTTTCTATTCGAAAATTTATATTTGTATGACTTATTTGAACATATTCATACTTCCTATTTAAATCTGAAACACGTACCGCTCCCTTTGGAATTCAACCCCAACTCATTTAGTTGGGTTTTATACTAACTAACGATTGTTGTCACTAAGAATTCGATGAAGTGTCCTTAAAACGTTAAACAAAATAGCGCCGCTGCTAGGGAGTGGTGTTGTTAGAAATTCTTTTGTGAAGTTGAATTTTTGTTCTTTTAGTCATAGTTGAATCTACTTACTTTTAGTTTTGGTTTGTGTGTTATTGTTCTGGAATAGAGGAAATGAGTATATATGGTATCGACGGTAACCAAGTGGTCTACTCTTTTTCAAAGATGATGATTCTTAGGAATAACATCCTAAATTTAAATCACTTGGATGGTGAGGCGATCCATGAGTTGTGGCCAATATTTAAGACACTCTTACTGCAGTGCCCAACTCATGGAATCCCGGACAAGACACTATTGTACTGTTTCTACAGAGGTCTTGTTCCTGTAAATATAGGAGTGGCTGACCAAGTTTCTCCAGGTGGTCTAATATGACAACCCTATGTAATAGTATCCGAACTCCTTGATAGCATGACCAAAGCCAAAAAGGAGCAAGAGAGGGACCAGGAGTTAGCCAACATGCTGACCCAGCTGGACCTTTTGGCCAAAGAGATCATGGAATTTGAAGTAATGTACAAAAACAAGGATAGGTACATTCCTCCTCATGAGCGTAGAAAACCCAAGAATTATGAGGGTGGACAAATACATGAGACACTCTCACACATTCTCCACAAAGTCGAAGAGCACGATAGTGTTGAAAGAGATAACAGAGAACGTCTCAATGCTAAATTAGATGATTTCTTCTCATTCTATATCCATTAAGCTACTAGAAACCCAAATGGGCCATATCTCGTACCATCTCAACTTAAGTCACAAAGAGGGGTTGCCTAGTGTTACTATGGTAAATCCCAAGAATGAAATTTGCGTGGGTAATTGGGTCGTGCCACGACGTTAACTATGGCTCTTCTTAGGAGGCAACCCAAGTTTTTATTTGCTTTTTGTTTTGATTTAGATTAACCTGTGTTGATTGTGCAGGTTAAAAGGTGGATTATGTTTGAGAAATATAGGTCGACGAGCCAAGATTCCAGTCGGCGAACCCAATTTGGACCGCCTTTGAGCTTATGATAAACTAAGGATAGAGTTTGTAAAACTTGGCTGGCCCATGGATGAATCGGCGAGCCGGACTTTGTTCGCCGTTTAGACCCCCCAAAATTGACTAGAGGTCCTGTAAAACTCAGCGAGGTAAGTAACCACTCGGCGTGTCACCGAGGGGTTCGGTGAGGTCGATTAACATTACCAAAAGGGCCCGAACTGAAGAGTGTTAAAAGGCCAAAGGTTTAAACTTTCAAACTCTTTCACATTCTCTTACTTTTAATTTCATACAGTCACACCCGCCCTCTATATTTCCTATATTGTTTCTTTTTACCGCTTTTTGGTCGTCAATCTGGTGTTTGGAGTTGGAATTCTTTGCTGCCTAGCATTACAAAATCATAATTCGTCATTAAATGTTGGTTATCCGAACCCCAAACTCGTAAATAGCAGTTGAACTCATTTGCAATTGTGTAGTTCTTATTGATGTGTGATGGGCCTCTATGAAATCATGTGTTTTTGCTAGTTTTCCTATTTTAGTTTTGATATCGTGCCTAAATTGCCTAAAATGTTGATTTCTCAAATTTCGTGCTTTAAAATTAATCAAAATCTTGTGGGTTGAGTTAAATTATTGTTGAGTCTAGTCAGGTGAATTCTGAGTAATCCCAACTATGCTAAATGACGTGCATGGGTCTGGGCTTGATTGAGTTTGTGTGTTGTTTCATTTTGTTTTCATGGGATGCGGGTTTGATTTTGGAAGTCAGGGTTGAAAGTTGCACGTTAGGAAGTTTGGGGAGCTGGGTCAAGCTCGCCGAACCACTCGAAGGTTCACCAAAGCCCCCCAAATCTCCTTTAATTTCGTGTTTATTCTGAATTTGCGTTGGTAACTTTCGGCGGGAAGCCTGAGCTCGCTAAATGCACTAGGTGACTAGCCGAAAGGCCTTGTGTCTCGTCGACCTATCTATTTTCTGGGAAATTTTTGAGCCAGTCCATTTGGTGAGCCTGATCTGGCTCACCGAAGTGACTCAGCAACTCGCCGATCGGTTCGACGAGTCTGTCTGCAACCTTATTTCTGCAATTTTTCTTGAACTATGTCTAATAATGTACAATGTGTTTTGTAGATACGGCTAGACCAAGGGTAGCAGGTAGAGACATGCCACAACACAAGAGGACTAAGGGAATAATATCAACGAGGATGCAGTTGCATCTAGAACAAAATCCACAAAACATCCTACCACTAGTGGAAATGGTAAAGGCACAGGAAAGGCACCGACTCCTGAATCACCGGAGGTCAGCTCCAATAGCGAGGGGGTGTAGGTTAGTCACCTCCTTACTTCTGAAAGTGAGGGTGAGCACCAGGAGCCTCAGGCTGCCATTTCTGAGACTGAAGATCATCAACTTCTATTAGTTCGGAGTGCTGAAATGCGCTCCAAAAGGCTGAATGATCCATCTAGGATCAGGATACCCCAGACTACTACTCCTACTCCCATTCCAAATCAAGTTGTGGTCCCAGCACTACCAGCACAGGGTCCTTATCCCTAGTCTATGAATAGACAGAATGCTGAGGAATTGAGGACAATCATTTAGGAGAAGAGGTTGTCTATAAATGGCATGATTGACCGGTACCCAAAGATTTGGAGCAACTTAAAAGAGCTCATGTTCAGGATTTTCACTAAACCTCGTGGTCCTTACATTCCTAATTGGGTCCGGGAGTTTTACACTGCCTACGGGGCCCTAGTGCCTCAAGGTAAGAGGAATACTGCAACTTTTTAGCCGGTTGACTTTGTAGTGGTCAGGGGCAAGAAGGTAAAGTGTGACAGTGATGACATCAACGCAGACTTGAAGTGCACTAGCAACATATCAGATGACTATTAATACATGATCAAGTCAAAGTAATTGGAGACTCTGTAAAAATGGTTGGCTCCTATGATATCTGATAGTACTCCTCCGTGAATTGAGGCTGGAACGCTCATAGAAAAGAAAGACCTCAATGTAGCAGCGAGGTACTGGTTTGGTTTTATGAGCAACACTATTATGCCATCCCAAAATGAGACTATTCTCTGCCACACGAAGGCAGCTGGTCTTGGTTTCATCATTGATAGGAGCAATCTCAACATGGATATGATTATTGGCCAAGAGATGACTATGAGGGCTAGATAGGGTCAGACGTCACTCCTGTTTCCGATGTTGATCAACAAGTTTTGCAAACGAGCCCAGGTGCCTCACGATGAAAATAAGGACGTGGAAGTAATTCCCACCTCCTGTATTGACATCCAACGGATAGAGGCTGAATATTTGAAAGATAAAGTTGAGAAGAAGAAGGCAACCCCGGTGGATTCTTTCGCGACTATGCACATTGAGACTTTACCTGCAGAGGCAGTGTTGCCTACTCCGACTCCTAGGCCTTTAGGTATCTCTAGTGCTACTCCTTTTGTGACTCCTAGTTCCTCTACAACTCCCATGCCTCCTAGGTCTTTCACCAGTGCTGCTTTTTCTCGACATCAACTTACCCAGGCTGCGATACTACAGATGGGGCATCTTGCCCATTCTGCTGATAGGTGTGCCTCCAGTCTTGAGGCCACACTTCCTGGGATGATTTAGATGGCCCTCTCCGCTGCTGTGACACCCCTTAGTGTGTCTATTGATGCCCTTGTGGCAAGGATAGCATTGTATGAGAGGTGCTAAGGGGCCAGTGATGAGGTGACGACCCTAAAGGCCGCAATTGCTGAGTTGAGAAAGGACGTGGACTAACTAAAGTCCATAGATATGTGCATGACTTTTGGTACTCTGGAGATCCCCCACATGCCAGCTGATGATGTGCCTCCAGGTACCACCGGAGATGAGGTCCGAGCTGATGAGATGGCTGCTACCGAGTCTGAGGCTGAGACAGATGGGGAGCAGCTCAGTGTTCATGAGGAGACTACATATGAGGGCCTTACAGAGGTTGAGGAGGCTATGGTGGAGTCAGCCGGCAGATTTTCTTGGCAGATATACCCATGGCAGTCTCTAGTGGAGCTAGTGTTCTTGTTATACCGGGCACTGATGCCCAGGATCAAAGTGTTGATGTTACACCGGGCATTGATTCCCTGTAAGATGGAGCGACTGTGTAGACATGACTTTTTCTTTAACTCCCTCTCTGTTGTTTATATTAACTTTTATTTATGTTTAATGCATTTGATGACAAATGTCTTTTTGTTTGTGGTGAGGTGAGGTATTTCCATACCTACCTCTTGTGACTATATGTTGTATATATTGGGCTTTTGTGTGTAAATTGTGGTTTGATTTCTGTCTTGTGGATGTTCGAGCTTGTGGCTCCTTGTTATGAATGAAAATGGTTTTTGACTGCATCTAAAAAAAATCCACTCTTGTTGTGTTTGAATGTTGCTGTTCTTGTGAAAATTTGAGTATCGGTCATGATCAATACCGATGACTTGAATAATGCTCGTAATCGAACAAAAATGAATGCGTGGCTACGATGAGGCCAAATGAAGTTTCATAGAAAATGTGTGAACTTTTTTGGATCTTGTTGTGACTAGACGGTTATCGAATGAAGTCTCTTGTGATGAACATTGCACACAAGCAAAAGCGTGGAGTCTCGTTTGATATTTGTACCAATGCATTGTGTGAAGTGCTTACTTTGAACCTTGTATGATGACACCTAGAATTTGCCCCTGTTGGTCCGGTTGCCTAAGTGATGGAAGCACTTGAAATGATCTTAGGCAACAATTTTGAAGAGTGAGTTTTTTTTACAATATACCTCTCTTGTGGCCAACCTTGTGAGGTGTGTGAGCTTTTCTTGAACCCGTTTGAGCCTTATCCTTTTCTTGGAAGAAACTTGATGAAATTGTAACCCCTCTTTATTGATTCACCCTTAATCCTCATGAAGTGTGGTTTGTTTTAATAGCCAACTCAGGCAAACAGCCTAAGTTGGGGTGTGGTGAAAAGAGAAGGTAAATGAAGAACTATGAAGAAGTTCCCCTTTGATCCATTATTTTGAAAAAAATGGAACCCTCCATATAAAAAAAGAAAGAAAAGAAGAAAGATGAATAAAAAGAATGAAAAAATTGTGAAATAATGTTTTGAAAGTTGCAAAGGAAATGGGGTGTCCGGAAGCTCATTCGAAAGTGAATAATGGGGTGAATTTTGAGCATGAGTAAAAATGTTGAAGGAAAGGAAGAAAAGTGAAGTTCAAACCAAATTTCATGAGGGTAACAACCACTGAGCCTAAATGATCATACCTACATACTATGCCCCATTACAAGCCTTGAAAAGACCTTTGTGATCTTGAGTGAGCTGAGACGAATATTGATTGGAAAATACGGGAAAACCTATAGGTGAAGTCATGCATGTATTCATCTTTGTGAGTGTGAGAGTAGTATGTGATTCTAGAGCTAGAAATTGTTGAAGAATTGTTTGTGAATATGGAATCATCCTTGTTGTGAGGGGATTTGAGTACCTTTGTTAAGCTTGAACTTGCATTTGAAGCAAGTATTGTGAACTTAAGAACCTTTAATAATGGTGAGTCAAAGTTTGAATCTTTTAGTGAGCAATTGATCCTTGCAGAAGTAAGCTGAGTGTTGCTGTATGTATTCATGATTGAATCGTTTGTAGCCTCATTTGAGACATCCTTTTTGAACTGCTGAACTTGAGTTTTACTTGAGGACAAGAAAAAGTTTAAGTTGGGGTGTTGATGAGTCCACGATTTGGACTCATTTAGGGCTTTGTTTACATAGATTTAGTGTCGTCAAATACTTAATTTGTGCCAATAACTCATTTTTTCTAGTTTTCATTAGCTTTGAGGTATTGAATAAATTCACTTTTGAGAAATTGGAAGTGGGTCTTTAAGATTCATTGAATTGATGTTAAGGACGAATCTACACTTAACCAGTTGATGAATAATCAATTTGGTAACTGTTTTACCATTGTCATAATGTCTAGCTAAAACCCCAATTCTTGGGGTGTGATCATGCGATTATGGGCTTATCTAGTTTATGGGTATTGTTAATTGTTAGTTTAAATGCTATTTAGAAGTGAGTTTAATCAGTAATTGTGATTTAATTTAAGAATTTTTGTTGCTAATGCAGTTCTATGTTTGTGTTCTTAGCTTGCTCGAGAGAGAGGTTTAAAACCAAAACTATTGATTGATGGTCTGTGGGTATTGGGTTGACCTGGGTTCAGCTCAAGAGAGTGAATCCTAAACCCAATCCTACACATTCAGCTCGAGAGACTGAATGGGCTAAGGTGTGGGTTTTTCTTATTTTGCATGCTTGTTGATGTTCGAGAGAAATCACTTGATTCAGGGTAAATTCTTCGAGAGAAAGTTTACCCCTCCTATAACCTAGCTTACTCAATAATATCTAGTTATTTAGTAATAGTTGTAATTACCCATATGTCTATAATTGCCTATTAATCGATGACTTCCCAAGAACCCGTCTCATTGTTGTTAATTCATATTGATTGTGACTGTTTATCGTAGTTGATAATCAAAACTAAACCCCCATTTGATTAGTGTCACCCCTTAATTTGAATTATGTTTCTATTCGAAAATTTATATTCCTATGACTGATTTGAGCATATTCATACTTCCCATTTGAATCTAAAACACGTACTGCTCCATGTGGGATTCGACCCCATATAATTTAGTTGGGTTATATACTGACTAACGATCATTGACACTTTGAATTAGATGAAGTGTCCTTGAAATGTTAATCAGCTAAAAAGAAAAACAAGGAGTCTAACGGGCATAAATGAGCATAATAAGTTGAAGAAGTGCAGAAACGTGATCCTGGTGATCGCCAAAACCACTCGGCGGGCCACCGAGTGACTCTTAGCCCGCCAAATTTTACAGAATACCACATTTGAGACGAAAGACATGTGGGGATAGGGTGTTCCCTCTTTGCGAGATGCCGAATGGAATGGCGAGAACGAGTTGTGTCCACCAAAATGCACAAAACTATCAGTGAAGTTACAAGCAAAAAGACGATCAAAAGGAAAAAAAGATGTATCGCCGAACTACTCAGCGAACACCGACTTGGACCGCTAAAAGTTACAGAACAAAATGGATGAAAACTGAGATAACAGGGCGATGGACAAAGGTGAGTGGCGATTCACCGATTGGTCAGCGAAGCCTGACTTTCCTCGCTAATTTGCCCAAAAATGCCAAATTATGGATCTGTATAAATTGATAATTGTTTGAAGAGCAAAGGCATTCCAAACATTTTGAAAAGAGAGATTAATAACAGAAATACCCTTTTTGTTGGTTTGAAGCATTGTTTTTGAGATTTTTAGTTGGGTGGTGTAATTAAAGTAAGATTTATACATTTTAAGACTTGGGAAATCAATACCCAACTAAGAAGCATTTAATTGGTATTGAATTTTCTCCTTTTATGATGAATAGCTAAAACCCCATTCTTAGGGGTTTGACCATGTGGCAAATTGCATAGTTTAGCTAAATGGGTGTTAGAGATTATTGATTGTAGTGCTAAATCGATGTGGGTCTGATTTATTGTTGTGGTTTAAATTGCTTTGTTGAATGCTAATTTAATATGCTTTAGTATTTCATGTTTGCTTGAGACAGAGGTGTGGAATCAAAGTGACAATTTGGAAAATGCAGTGATTGGGTCATTGTGGGTTCAGCTCGAGAGAGTAGATGTAGTGAGGTTATGGATTTGTTTTCATGGTTTGCCTGTTGAGGTTCGAGAGAACTCAATTGAAATGAGGTAGTTGTTCGAGAGAAAATTATCTCATCCAAGGTTCATCCTACCCATGAAGATTTAGTAACTTTTAATAATCACCTAACACACATTGAGTAAGAATTAGCAATCAGTTGGTCATTCCTCCAAGTACCCTTTACTCATTTGATTACTCTTGTTGATTGTTATAGTTGAGATTGCCATCTGATATAAAATTCCCCTACATGATATTGATCTCACCCTTCTAATTTAATTGAAAGTTTCCGATAATTCCTATTGCTACAATTATTTAAATTATGTTTATAACTTCATAATTGAATTTGAAATCATATTGTTCCCAGTGGGATCGACCCCAACTCACTTGTTGGGTTTACAATTCTCTTATCGAAGTTTAAATTTTAATATCTTTGGTTGTAGTTGAATTGATTTAATTTGTTGTGTTTGTGTTGAATAGAGGAAGAGATGAGTGTGAACGGGAGTTATGGTAGCAAAGTAGGCAACCAAGACGATATTGACAATCTTAATGATTTGAATGACCCAATGCAATTGGGTAGATCTGGTGCTATTCGTCTACCTCCAATCGAAATGAATGCTATCTTAAATGTTACTAGCACAACGCTCCAGTTCAACCAAATGAAAAGTCTATATGGAGGACTGAATCACGAAGACCCACATGAGCATATTTGGAATTTTGTGGACTATTCTCATTGAAGAACTACCACAAGAATCAGTCTGTCTCAGGTTGTTTCCATTCTCTTTGATGGGTGAAGCTGACAAATGTTTAGTTGAGTTACCGAGGGATTCCTTTACCTTTTGGGATGAGCTTACCATGACGTTTAATATGTGATTCTTTCCCCCTTCTAGAATGATGATACTCAGAGACAACATAGGGTTTCAAATGCCTGGAAGGTGAGCCAATCAACGAGACATGGCTGAGGTTTAAGAAGTTAATTCAATGACCAACTCATGGACTTCCAAGCACCATGCTGCTACAATACCTCTATAGAAATCTTGACTCGGTGAATAAAGGAGTTGCTGACCAATTGGTTCGAGGAGTAATAATGTTCCAATCATTTGAGGTAGCCTCGTCCCTTCTTGATGAAATGACAAAGATAAATCAAGCGTGGTACACTCAAGATGACCGAGTTTCACCTTTTGTTTTAAGATGACGCAAGAACCGCTTGACAAGGAGATAGAAATGGATGAGTATATTAGCAAAATGTTTTCCCAAATGGAGCTACTACAAAAACAAGTGCGAGAAAATGTGGTCAAACCCAAACAAGCAAGGAGTGTTTTTAGAGTTGATAAGGGTTCTCGCTCGTGCTACTCAAAGCCGGGGGAGAATCATGGTTATAACCCTCACAAGGTTGAAGAGGGTTTCCACCCAAGCAACTTAAATCATGGAGGGAAACAAGGTTGGAACTCTTACAAGGAAGAAGAACGGAGGCGATACTATCAAGAATGGGCCAAACAAAATGATCATTTAAGAAGAAAACATACTCATGAAGAGAATTACACGCAATTGAGTGATAGCTCAAAATCAAAGGGTAATTTAAGTAGTCTTACGAGTGGATTTTTTGTTGTCTCGCAACTTAGACAAAGTTGAGGGTTCAGATGACATACCAAAAGGGATGAAAGTTGATTTCTCGTCATTGAATAATAGAGTGAATTTTCACGCTGATACAATCAAGAAACTTGAGGGTCAATAAAGTCAATTTTCAGCACAATTGGGACCCAAACTAATTGATAAGGCTGGAGCTTTATACACAACAACATTGAGGGCTGAGGATAAGAAAAAATTGGTTGTGGTGACTCGAAGTATAAGGGTAGTGGTTGGTAAAATGAAGGGTAAAGAGGGGGTACAAGCTAATGAAGAAGAGAAAGATATTGATGAAGAAGAGAATCCCATTCACGCACTGGAAAAAATCCTAAGCAAAGCCTTGCCGAAAAATTACAAAAAGGGAAAGGGAAGAGCACCTCAACTCCAAAGTTCATGAAACTTCTTCCCAAAATAAACCCTCCATTTGATCAACGTCTCAAGAAGAAAAATTAGGATAAGAATTTTAAGAAGTTCCTATCAGTGTTCAAGACACTTTCTATAAACCTACCGTTAGTTGAAACATTGTTGGAGATGCCGGGTTTTTCTAAATTTATGAAGGAGCTAGTCACCAAGAAAAGAAGTATGGACTTCAAGACAATCAAAGTTTCTCATAATTGTAGTGCCATTATGACAAGTGAGATGATTAAAAAGAGTGAAGATCCGGGAGCATTCACCATCCCTTGCACTATCTGTATGCTTCAATTTTCTAAAGCCCTATGTGATTTGGAGGCAAGTATAACTCTAATGCCATATGCAATCTATAAACCACTTGGGCTGGGTGAGGCGAAATCCACAACCATGCAGCTTCTTATGGCAGACTGGTTGATAAAGCCCCCTGTGGGGATACTCTATGATATATTGGTAAAGGTTGATTGATTTATCTTTCCGGCTCTTCAAGTTGTTCTTGCAAACTATGATGAGACCAAAGTTAAAGGTTATGATAAAGTGGTAGCCACTTTTTCGGGATTAGAAGAATACTCAAGAATCCCATTGAAGATGGATATCGATCTAAAGAATCAAGAAAATTCTCCAGGCAAACCATCAACGGAGGAACCACCAAAGCTTGAGTTAAAAGTGTTACCCGTTCATCTTATATATGCATTCTTGGGGGAAAATAACACCTTAACCGTAATCATTGCAGATGATTTGTTTGAATGGCAAGTAAAATGGCTTCTTAAGGTGTTGAGAAAGTACATCAAAGCTATAGGGTGGACTATCTCTGACATTGTGGGCATTCCACTTTGCATTTGCACTAACAGGATTTAGCTTGATAATGAGTGCAAGCCGAGTATCGAACATCAAAGGAGATTGAACCCAGCGATGTAAGAGGTGGTGAAAAATGAGATAATAAAGTGGTTCGATACAGGTTTTATTTACCCTATTGCGGATATAAAGTGGGTGATTACGGTGCAAAGTGTACCAAAAAAGGGCGGCATCATAGTAGTCCCAAATGAAAAGGGGGAACTTTATTCAATGAGACCGGTAACCGGATGGAGGGTATGCATAGACTACCATAACCTAAATTCTTCGACCGAAAAAAATCATGTTCCCATGTCGTTTATGGATCAAATACTAGATAGGCTTTCTGAGCGTGGATGGTATTGTTTCTTGGATGGTTATTCCATGTTTAATAAAATCTTTATTGCATCGAAAGATCAAGAGAAAACCACTTTCACTGGTCCCTATGGATCTTTTGGTATCAAAAGGATGACGTTCGGGTTGTGTTATACCACAACAACATTTCAACGTTGCATGCTGTCTATTATCGCTGATATGGTAGAAGATTAAATGGATGTCTTCATGGATGACTTCCCAGTTGTGGACGATACTTTTGAAGCATGGTTAGCACACCTCGGGAAGGTCCTTCAAAGATGTGTCAAAACCAATCTGGTCCTAAATTGGGAAAAATGTCACTTCATAGTTAGGGAAGGTATAGGTTTGGGTCACAGAGTGTCGTAAAAAGGGCTGGAGGTTGACACGTCAAATATTAAGGTAATTGAGAAGCTACCACCACCAGTCTCAGTAAATTGCATTCGTAGTTTCTTGGTGTATGTTGGGTTCTACTACAGATTCATCAAAGACTTATGAAAAATTGCACTCCCATTGTGCAAGTTGTTGGAGAATGAGGGAAAAATTGATTTTGAAGATGCATGTATGTCAGCCTTTAAGCGATTGAAAGAGAAACTAATCTCTACCCCGGTGATTATTAGTCCATATTGGACAGAACTATTCGAAGTGATGTGTGATGCAAGTGGGACTGCGTTAGGTGTTGTTTTGGGACAAAAGTTCAATAAATTATTCAATCCCATCTATTACGCAAGCAAAACATTGAATGGGGCTCAACGTAACTACACTGTTACAGAGTAGGAGATACTTGCAGTGGTGTATGCATTTTAGAAATTTCGGGCATACTTGTTGGCAAAACAATGGTAGTTCAAACTAATCATGTAGCATTGCAGTGCTTAATGGCAAAGAAAGATGTTAAACAACGGTTGCTAAGATGGGTGTTCTGGTTGCAAGAATTCGACATTGAAGTCAAAGACAGAAGAGATTGTGAAAGTTAGGTAGCCGATCATCTATCTAGGTTTGAGAGCAAAGAAAAGGATGAACTTGAGTTCGACATTAATGACTCATTCCCGGATGAACAGGTGTTCACGGCCAGTCTTATTCAGACTCCTTGGTATGCTAATTTTGGTAACTATGCTGTATGTGGGCTAATGCCGGAAGACCTAAACTTCTATCAACAAAAGCGATTCATATTCGATGTCAAGAGATACTTTTGGGATAAGCCATATTTATTTAGGGAATGTGCAGACCATATTGTTAGGTTGTGTGTGCCTGAAGAAGAAGTCAATGAAATTCTCAATGCTTATCATTCGGTGTGCGAACAACCGCTAATATACTTCAAAGTGGTTACTATTGGCTAAGTCTCTACAAATATGATCATGACTTTGTAAAGAAAAGCATACAATGCCAAAAGCAAGGTGGGCTGTCCAGAAGACATGAGTTACCTCTTAAGCCCATTTTGGAAGTTCCGTTATTCTATGTTTAGGGAATAGATTTCATGGGATGGTTTGTGAGTTCGTTCGTCAATAGGTATATTTTATTGGCTGTGCATTACGTTTCTAAATGGGTGGAAGCTGTGGCATTACCCAAAAACGAAGGAAGAGCGTAGTTAAATTCTTAAAACGCTACATCTTTGCAAGATTTGGTACCCCTTAGGCTAATATCAGTGATGGAGGTTCATATTCTTGTAACTGGCTATTACATCTTCATTGAATAAATACGGAGTGAAACGTAAAGTGACAACACCATATCATCCACAAACGAGTGGCCAAGTAGAGGTACCAGATTGGGAGATTAAGAGTATCTTGGCTAAGACCGTGAATGAGAATAGGACTGATTGGTTCCAAAAGCTAGATGATGTTGTTTGGGCATATCGTAGTGCTTACAAAACTCCTATTGGCATGTCCACATATCAACTAGTTTTTGAGAAATCTTGTCACTTACCAATTGAATTGGAACACAAAGCACTCTGGGCATTAAAGGCATCAAAAGAAAGAGTAGATCAGTTAAACGATATGGATGAATTCAGTTTTAGGGCATATGAATGTTCAGCTCTCTACAAGGAGAAGATAAAGAAATGGCACGACTATAAAATCCTTAGGAGAGAATATTGAGTTAGAAGCTGGTGTTGCTACACAATTCTCGACTGAGACTCTTTCCGTGAAAGCTTAAGTCAAAGTGGTCAGGTCCATTTTAAGTAACATCAGTGTTCACAAATGGGGCCATTGAAGTCAAAGGCAAAGAAGGTGCTGCCTTTAATGTGAATGGGCAACTATTAAAGTCATATTTTGGATAATTCCATGAGATTTCAGTGATTGAAGTGGTGTACTTAGAAGATGTTTAAAAGTATTACCACGTCGTGCCACGATGTTAATTAAGGATCTTCTTAGGAGGCAACCCAAGTGTTGTTTGGAATAATGTGTGTTGAATGTACGGGTATGGATGACTATGCGACACTCGGACCCTTTTGCGATTCGTCGAATGGGTTTGGCAATCTCAACTTTGCTCGCTTTTATAGCTTCAAAAGTGTGCTGAGACACTAGAATATTTTAGTTATATACTCAGACCGCTCGGCGATGTACCAAAAATATTGGGCGAGCCCGACTTTCTCCTCCCTTTGCACAACTCTGTGAGGTTAGAGTCCTGGAACTTTCATCCAGTTTTCATGCATATTAGGCGATGCGCCGATGTTACTTGGACCAACCGATCTTGCTTGCCTTCTTTCCTCCAATAGGAGTGAATACATCCCTGATCTTTCGGCGAGTTGCTTGGAGTTCGGTGGTTCACCGATAGATTAGGCGGCCTCTGCAATCCCTCGCCAAGTGGCTACTTAGTGAAGATTCCTTCTCACCCTACTTTGTTTTTTTAAGCACCCGTACCTTTCCTTATTTTTATATTTTGTAAATTTTGTGTTATGTTTGTTCTTTGATAAAATTGAGGACAATGTTGGATGCTTTTGGTGGGGTTGGTAGTATCTTTTTGTTCTATTGCATTTTGAAGTGTCGGTTGTGGTCAATATCGATGACTTCAATAGTGCTCTTAATAGATCGACATGAATATGCAGCTACGATAGGGAAATTGAAGTTACATAGGCAATATGTGAACTTTTAGCATCTCGTTGTGACTAGCTGGTTGTCAAGTGAGTCTCTTGTGATGAACATCACACACTAGCTAGAAAGTATGAAATCTTGTTTGATATTTGTACCAATGCCTTGTGTGGTGAGGTTGTTTTTGAACATGGTGCTAGATGACACCTAGAACTTGCCCTGTTAGTCCGGTCGACT
Organism: Solanum megistacrolobum; assembly: GCA_029582645.1. Lineage (NCBI taxonomy): Eukaryota > Viridiplantae > Streptophyta > Magnoliopsida > Solanales > Solanaceae > Solanum > Solanum megistacrolobum. The sequence goes on along the minus strand of JAJOON010016614.1, from coordinate 32,222 downwards.
AAGTGAAGCAATCAGTTGAAATGATCTTAGGCAAAAAATTTGAAGAGTGAGCCAATTTGACAATATACCTCTTTGTGGCCCCATGAGATGTGTGAACCTAGCTTGGCACCTTTTGAGCCTATCCCTTACTTGGAAGAGACTTGAACAACTTTGACCTCTTTACCCCATCACTCATAACCTTCATGAAGTAGTGCTATATTTGAATAGCCAACTTATTCCAAAAGTCTAAGTTTGAGGTATGGTGAAAACAAAAGAAAAGTCAAGTCAAGAAGTGAAAATAATTCCCCCTTTGATTGATTGTTGTGAAAAAGATTGAGCCCTTCCATGTCCCAAAGGGGGGGGGGGGAGAGGGGGAAGAGAAAAGAAAAAGATTGAAAAAGAGTAAAAATTGTGAAATAAATTTTGCGCACACAGTGAAAAATGGGGTTTCCGGCAATTCATGTCTAATTGAATAATGGAGTGGAGTTTGGAACATGTGTGAATATGTAAGAAAAGGAGGAAGAATGATTTTCAGGCCATACTCCATAAAGGTAGAAGCTAGTTAACCTAAATGACCATACCTTTACACTCAGCCCCATTACAAGCATTGAGAAGATTTTTGTGATCTTTAGCGAGCTGAAACAAATTGTGATTGGAAAATAAGGGCTAGCCGATAGGTGGAGTCAATCACATGTTCGTCTTTCTGATTGCGAGAGTTGAATGTAATTCTGGGATTTTTAAATTGTTGAAGAATTTTGTATGAATGTTGAATCATGTTTGTTGTGAGGGCATTTGAGTACCTTTGTTGATCTTCAACTTGCATTTGAAGCAAGTATTGTGAACTTGAGTATCCTTGATAATAGTGAGTAACAATTCGAATCTTTGAGTGCACAGTTGAGCATTGTATGAGTTGTCTTAACCTTTTTGTGTTGAATCTTATGCAACATTGTTTGTAAACATTTTTATTGAACTGCTGATCTTAATTTTTACTTTAGGACAAGCAAAAGTTTAAGTTGGGGTGTTAATGAGTCAGACATTTCGACTCAATTAGAGCTTTGTTGTGATAATATAAGTGTTGTCAAATGCCTAACTTATGCTATAAACTGATGTTAGAGAATTGATTTTCAGCATTATAGGGCAAGAAGAAAAGCAAGGACACTAATAGGCAAAAAGCAGCATAACATGTTGAAGAAGTGGATAAAGGCGATCCTGGTGATCGCCAAGACTACTCGGCAGACCGTCGAGTAATTCTTAGCCCGCCCAATTTTGTAGAACACCACCTCTGAGACGAAATACATGTGGGTGAAGGGTGTTCCCTATTGACGAGTTGCCGAATGGATTGGCGAAGAGGAGTTGTGTCCGCCAAAATACACAAAACTATCAGTGAAGTTTCAAGCAAAACTACGACCAAAAGGAACAAAGGACGCATTGCCGAACTACCCAATGAACCCTGACTCAGACCGCCAAAAGTTACATACCAAAATAGATGAAAATTGAGATAAGAGGGAGATGGACAAGGGTTAGTGGCGATTCACCAATTGGTCTGTGAAGCCCGACTTTCCTCGCTGATTTACCCAAAAATGCCAAATTGTGGATCTGTATAAATTGATAATTTTTTTAAGAGGAAAGGCATTCCAAACATTGTGAAAAGGGAGATTAAGAACATAAATACCGGTTTTGTTGGATCGAAGCATTTTTCTTGAGATCTTTAGTTGGGTGTTGTAATTAAATTAAGATTTATTCATTTTTTAAGATTTGGGAAATCAATACCTAGCTATGGAGCATGTATTAGGTAATGAATTTTCTCCTTTTATTATGAATATCTTAAACCCCATTCCTGGGGGTTTGACCATGTGACTAATTGCTTAATTTAGCTAAGTGGGTGTTAGAGATTATTGATTTGCTAAATCGAAGTGGGTCTGATTTATTAATGTGGTTCAAATTGCTTTGTTGAATTCTTATTTCAATACGCTTTAGTATTTCATGCTTGCCTGAGTTACAGGTGTGGAGACAAAGTGATAATTTGGCATTTACAGTGATTGGGTCATTGTGTCTCGAGTGAGTGAATCCCAAGGCCCATTCTACCTATCTAGCTCGAGAGAGTAGATATAGTGAGGTTGTGGATTTGTTTTCATTTTCAGCATGTTGATGTTCGACAGAATCAATTGAAAAAAGGTAGTTGTTCTAGAGAAAATTATCTCATCTAAGGTCCATCCTACCCATGAAGAGTTAGTGACTTCACCTAACACCCATTGAGTGAGAATTAGTAATTCGTCGATTATTCCTCCAAGTTCCTTTCACTTATTTGAATACTCTAGTTAATTGTTGTAGTTGAGATTGCCATTTGATATAAAATTCCCCTACCTGACATAGATGTCACACTTCTAATTTAATTGAAAGTTGCTGATAATTCTTACTCCTACAACTATTTAAATCATGTTTATAACTTCATAATTGAATTCGAAATCATACTGCTCTTGTGGGATTAACCCCTACTCATTTGTTTGGTTTATACTAGACTATAATCGTCTACCCCTAGTATTGGATGAGGTGTAGTTGAAACGTTAATCAACAGACATAAGTTCACCGAACTCTCTAGGTATGCTCCAAACATGGTTTCCGATTGAATGGAACAAATGAGTAAGTTTCTATTTAGGGTATTTGACTTGGTGAAGACGCAGTGGACATATTTGAGATAAGATGAATATCTCTAGGCATATGACTCATGCTCAACAGGTTGAGGGAGACAAGATTAGGGAAATGGCTAAGGATAGTAAAAAGGCTAAAACATGGAACTATTAGTACTCTCAGCAGAAATCAGGTGGTGGAAATCGCTCGAAGTTTAACCAGAGATCTTCATCCCCAAAACCTTCATCAGCTAGTGCTTTATCCCCCAGGTTTCGACAGGATCATAAAGGTAGGGAACAAGCCTCTAAGTCTCAGGGGAGTGCTTCAACTAACATATCCTATCTAACTTGTCTAATGTGTTGTAAGAACAATCCGGGCGAGTGTCCTGCAAGCAAGGAATGGTACTTTGGGCATTGTCTGTATTGCCATAGGTTGAAAGATTTCCCTTCTGGTAGGCAGGGGACAATGAGGTAACGATAATAGGGATCAGTCTATAGATCCAGTTGAACCAGATGGTTGCCTCTCTAGGGTACCTCTTCTAGTATGGGTGGCAGTCAGCGCCAAAACATGTTGTATGCTCTCCATGCTGGCAAGTACCAGGAAAATTCCCCTAATGTGGTCATAGGTACTTTACGAGTCTTTCAATTAGATATTTATGCATTGTTAGATCTAGGGGCTAATCTTTCTTTTGTAACACCCTATATAGCAGTAAACTACGATGTGAGTCCAGAAACTCTTATAGAACCCTTCGCAATCTCTACCAAAGTTGGTGACCCAGTTATAGCTAGATGGGTATATAGAAATTGCCCTGTCACAGTATCATTGAAAGTCACCTCAACATATCTTGTAAAGTTATCAAAGGTACACTTTGATATAATTCTAGGCATAGATTGGTTACATTCATGTTACGCCTCAGTCGATTATAGAACTAGGATCGTTCGTTTTCAGTTCCAAAAAGGCAAGTCTTAGAATGGAAGGGTAGTAGTTCAGTCCATGTAGGCCAATTTACCTCTTACCTTGAGGCCAGCAAGATGATTTCCATGGGGTATATCTATCATCTACTTCGGGTTAAGAATTAAAGCTCCAAACCACAACTCTTGAGTCAGTTCTTGTAATAAATATGTTTCCATAAGATCTTCCCAGAGTTCCTCCTGAAAGGGAAATCGACTTTGAAATCAATCTCCTTCAAGATACCCAACCTAGTTTGATTACTCCTTACAGAATGGCTCCAACTGAGCTTAATGAATTGAAAGTGCAGATGAAAAACCTTCTAGATAAGGGTTTCAATTGTGCTGTAGTGTTATTCATGAAAAAGAAAGATGGTTCTCTCAGGATGTGCATTGACTATTGGAAGTTGAACAAAGTCATAATAAAGAATAAGTACCGTATCCCCAGGATTGATGACTTGTTCGACCAAATTTAAGGTGCTAGTAATTTTTCAAAGATAGACCTCAGATCTGGCTATCACCAGATCAGAGTCAGAGATAGTGACATCCCGAAAACAACCTTCAGGACAGTAATGACCCGTAAAATGAATAGGTGAAACAAGAAACCAACATGTGTGTGTTTCAGTAATTGTGGGGTTTCATGTTGTGTAATGCTATCCCGAGCTTAGGTTGAGGGGTTTAGGGATTAAACGTCAAGGTACGACTTCCCAAAGACCACCCTAGGGGTCCTTGAGGAGGACCCTAAAGCCTAACCCCCAAGACTTGAAGAAACCAAAAAGTTTTTTTCTAGGATGACCTACGGATGGTGACCTACTCCCCGTAGGTCCATCCACGCCTCGTGGATGGCCGACGTAGGTCAAGGCCCCCAAAACTAAATTGCAGCCATGATCAACAAAATGACAGCACGGTCTGTGAACCCACCCATGGTCCGTGGGTGGGGGTGTGAAAGACACTTGTGTTGCTGTCCAAGTCAAGCAAGTGTAAGGGTGGTTTGTTAAATTCCTAATTAAGTTAGTTTAGTTGGGGGACGGTTATTATTGGTTTATTAAGATATTTTAAGGGATTTTAAAGTATTAAAACTCTTTTTCAAGTCATTCTTTGACATCACAAATTAGAAAACTCCCCTCCCCTCGAAAAGTTCTCTCTCTAGAAACCTCCATTGGAGGTGAAGGATTCAAGCATCCAAGGTCAAGACTTCAAGTTTTTCAAGGGATTTTCATGGATTTCTTCCATAGAAGGTATTTTAGTCTTCACCCTTGACTTAGTTTATTTCAAGGAGCCAATTTAAAAAGTGATTTCAATTCTCCAAGTTTACCCAAAAACCATAGTTTTCAATCTTAGCATGGGTTTGATTCCAAACGTTTTCAAAGGCTTTATTCCATTTAATTATGAATGAATTGTGGATTTAAAGATAAAATAAGATGATTTCTCCATTGAACCCATGTTTTCCCCCAAATTATTAAGTTATGAATTGTGATTGGGAATTGATTGATCATGAAAGTATGTTGAATTGTTTATTTTTATATTAAATTAGTTATTGAATCATGTCAATTTCCTTATCTATTGTAGTATCTTAGATTTATGGGTTGATGTTGGTTCATAGCCTTGGAAGGCAAGTTCTTAAAGGATCTATATATGATTATGATGTGAAGCATATGTGTGTGATCTCAATGAAAGTGTTATGATCATGTTTAGAATGTAATTGTGTTTTGATTGAAAGTATATCCTCAATTTAGTACTTATGTATGATGATGCTATATGTGAAAGGTTATTCTCATATATTCACACACACTTATGAATGAATAATGAATGAATTTCTATGATTATGTTAATGATGAAGTATTAATTGAAAGGCTATTTTCAATTGTACTGTAATGAATGATAATTACATGTTGTGAAAGGACTTTCTCACAATATAGGATGCTTAGTTGAAAGGTTATTCTCATCTTTGAATCTATAAGCTATCTAATGAATGAATGTTGGGTTTGAGATGGATACTCATCCATGTGTTGAGGCGAGGTATCTAGCAACAATCTCTTTTCCCATAGTAATGAATGTTAAGTACTCCGTGGGGAATAATGCTAAGCACCGACTGGATATAGCTTGAGATGGGTGCTAATCCGTGAGTTGAGGCAGGGTATCTAGTAGCAATTTCTTGAGATGGATGCTCATCCGTGAGTTCTGGCAGGGTATCTAGTAGCAATCTCCCTATCCCATAAACTATGTGCCCACATAGGTCTAGCTAGTGGATCCATTTAAGCTAAAAACAATGGTCCTACCTTAAGCAAGTAGGAATCCCTTATCCGATGAGGGTGACACCGACATTCCATGAATTGCTCACATGGTCTATGTCGGTTAAGGCTTAGCCCCAATAGAATGTTAATGAACTTTGGCCTATCAAGAATGCACTACTTAGTGTGGGTGGTAGTATGGGATGCCATCCATGCATTGTACAAGTAGGCTTTCAGAGGGGTCATGGTGTGTTCCTTATGATGTAATGCTAAATTAAATGAATGTGCTCTTATGATGATGTTAGTGAGAATGTTGGGTTAATGTCTAATGAATGAAGGTGTTCTTAATGAAGCTAATGAAGAATGGTTGACTTAAATGTGTAATGTTATGATGCATGCTTTACTTGAATTGTAATATGAGTTACTACCTTGTTACGACTTGCTGAGTATGAATGTGCTTTGTCTATGGTGACTTCAAAGGAGTACTTAGTGTGAGTAGTAGTATGGGATGCTAGTCATACATTGCACAAGTATGACTTATGGTTGTTCTAGATGTTGGTCCTAATGTGTTGATATGCCTTATGAAATGTTATATCTCTTATGCATGAGTATGGTGTAAAGACAGGAACGATGAATGGTAAGTTCACTTTTGGTGGCCTTAATGTTGTACTTAGTGTGGATGGTGGTATGGGACATTATTCATACATTGCACAAAGTATAGCTTGAGGTTTACTTGAGGTGAAGGCTTAATGTGCTGAAATGGTATTATATGTTGATTATATTCTAATGTGAAGATATGACTTGAATGTTGGTTATGGTTGTATATTATGCCTATTATGCTTATGTTCAAGAAGTTCTCTCAAAATGACATATTTCATGACTTTGAAAATAAAATGTCCGTTTTAAGGATGGTTTTTGCATGGCTATCATACTTAGTACCTTATGTGCTAACCCATATTTTCTTCCATGTTTACTACAAGTGTAGGTTCCGGCATTTGAGTGATCTTCTGTCCAGTTGTAGCTTGGATTTGTGATTCTTCCAAGGCCAAGTGGTATGTCCTCATAGATTGAGGACAAGTACTTTTGATGCCAATTCATCTTTCTAATTCTATAAGACTTTTGTTATGGTTTTCAATTGTAAAGGGCCATGTCCTTACTTTTGTTTCAAGAATGTTGTTAGATGGCCATGTGAGACAATAGACTTCCGCTTGTTTTTAATGATTTTGATTGTTGGATTTATAAAAGCAATATTTCGATTATCTTATGTTATGAATGCTATGAGGCTTGTATGAGATTTTATGGAGTTTTGTACGTCGTGTCGCATCCAGGGTATAGACTCGGGTCGTGACAAACATGATACAGAGCAAGAGGTTTTGGAAATGGTTTTTAGGATTGTTGTCTCACAAGCCACGTCTAGTAGAGTCTTGTTCATCGGTATGAGTCGCGACATATCTATGAGTGAGAGGCTATAGGACATTAGGAAGTTACACTTCTTTCATTATTCTTGAAGTCGTGCCTGAAGGTTTAGCTCTATAAGTGTCCTTTTCCTAATCCTTCCCTTGTGTTTCTAGGATATGAATACAAGAAGGATGCTTGCAAGGAGAGTGGAAGAGGAGAATGTGAATGAGGGAGTTCCTCCCCAAGGTCCTCAAGGTCATTAAGGTGACCAAGTTTCTCAAGGCAACCAAGTTCCGGTTGGTCCTCCACCCCTGACCAACAAAGAGATTAGGTCAGCTTTTCTTACCTAAGACCAAGCCATGAAGGCCAAAGTTAATTGAGATGTGGGGCCTAGAGTGAATGCTAATGAGAGTACTATGGCTTCTAGGTTGAGAGACTTTGTCAGGATGAGTCCTTCGGTTTTTCTTGGTTCCAAGGTGGGGGAGGATCCCCAAGAGGTTTTGGATCAGGTGTATTAAATAGTCAATGCTATGGGGGTGACTTTTAGAGAAAAAGCGGAACTAGTTTCTTACCAATTGAAAGATGTTTCCTAAGTTTGGTTCACTAAATGGAAAAGAAATAGGCTGGTAGGATCGAGTCCTATAGAATGGTAGGAGTTTAAGAAAGCATTCCTTGGTAGGTACTTTCCCCATGAGAAGAGGGAGGTTAAGGTGGAGGAGTTTATAAAACTTAGGCAAGGTAGCATGTGTGTGGAGGATTATTCCTTGAAATTTACCCTATTGTCTACGTATGCTCCATCCTTGGTGTCTAAGCCTTGAAATGAGATGAGTAGATTTGTGACCGGTGTATCCGACCTAGTTAAGAAAGAGTGCCGTACATCAATGCTCCGTAATGACATGAACATTTCTAGGCTTATTGTGTATGCCCAATCAATTGAGGAGTCCAAACTTGAGAGAAAGAATATGGAGATGAAGAGGTCTAGGTCCGATGAAGAAAGTCAACCAAGGTCCAAAAAGAGGTTCTATAATCAAGATTCCTCTATGGTCAACAATGATAGGGTGTCTAATCGTAAATCTCAAAGAGGGAATGGAAGTGGTTCTTCTTTTGAAAGATCTACTTGTGCTAAGTGTGGGAAATATCATTTGGGTAAGTGCCTTGCCGACACGGATGGGTGATTAGGGTGTGGAAAGAAGGGTCATAAGATTAGAGCTTTCCCAACACTCTCGAAAAGGGGAAGAGATGCTAAACAAGATTCTCTTGATGGCCCAGATCCTAATTCTCCAAAGAGAATCTTTTTCTATGTGCATCAAGCTAACAAGGACAAAGTAACTCATCCAGATGAAGGCATTGGTATGTGATAGTTCCTTATAGTTGTGAATGTTGTATTGAGGTTCCTATGTTGCTTTCATGTTAGCCTTAGTTTGGTTGACTCTTAAGTGGGGGATAGTATGTTGAATAATAAGGTTGTTGAGAGTTTTGATATCCTTATCCTGTTCCTTCTATTCCTATTCAATCTTGAGAACAAGAGTTCCTTGTAACTTGTTTCATGTTTTGGAGTCATGTGTGATTATGAGTTTCCAAGGTCTCCTTATGTTATGCATGTTCTTGATGAATTCTTGTTGAAATGAGAAAATGTATTCTCATGATTTATGTTCCCCATGTTGAATTGCATTTAGTATGAGTTGCTTATATGCTTTATGAGAAGAATTGTTGAACATGCCTAAATGTGCTTTTGAGAGTAATTGTATATTTTGATTAATGATGTTGTGATGAGCATGCTATGAGTTGGAGAAGGTCATTCTTACAATGAAATGAGAAATGTTGAAGTTTTCATGCATAATGAGGTTGTAGATGTAGTTCCTACTTTCTTGTGTTGCATTAAACATGTTAGAGATGGAGTTAAAGTTTCCTCCTAGTTTTGTTAATTGTTTATGATGTTGCATGAATGATAGGAAGCTAGTCTTGAGTTGTTAACCCCTTAATTTGTTTAAAGTATCATTCAAGGAAGAATGTTCCCAAGTGGGGGATAATGTAATAAGCCGTAAAACGATTAGGTGAAACTAGAGCCTAACGTGTGTGTTTGAGTAGTTGTGGGGTTTCATGTTGTGTAATGTTGTCCCGAGCATAGGTCGAGGGTTTTAGGGGTTAAACATCAAGGTACGACACCCTAAGGACCACCTTAGGGGTCCTTGAGGAGGACCCTAAATCCTAATCCCCAAGAAACTAAAAAGCTATTTTTTAGGATGACCTACGGATGGGGACTTACGCCCCGTGGATGGCCGTTGTAGTTCAAGGGCCCCAAAACCAGGTTGCAGCTATGATCCACGAAATGACAGCATGGTCTGTGACCCCAACCACGGTCCGTGGGTTGGGGTTTCGTGAAAGACACTTGTGTTGCGGTCCAAGTCGGCCAAGTGTAGGGGTGGTTTGGTAAATTCCTAATTAAATTAGTTTAGTTGAGGGATGGTTATTATTTGTTTATTAAGATATTTTAAGGGTTTTTAAAGTATTAAAACTCCTTTTCAATTAATTATTTCAAATCACAAATTAGAAACCTCCCCTTCAAAAGTTCTCTCTAGAAACCTCCATTGGAGGTGAAGGATTCAAGCTTCCAAGGTCAAGATTTCAAGTTTTTCAAGGGATTTTCATGGAGTTCTTCCATAGAAGGTATGTTAGTCTTCATACTTGACTTAGTTTCTTTCAAGGAGCCAATTTCAAAAGTGATTTCAAGTCTCCAAGTTTACCCGAAAACCGTAGTTTTCGATCTCAGCATGGATTCGATTCCAAACGTTTTTGAAAGGCTTTATTTTATTGAATTATTATTGAATTGTGGATTTAAATATGATTTAAGATTATTTATCCCTTGAACCCATGTTTTCCCCCAAATTCTTAAGTTGTGAATTGTGATTGGGAATTCATTGATCATGAAAGTATGTTGAAATGCTTATATTTATATTAAATTAATTATTGAATCATGTCAATTTCCTTATCTATTGTAGTATCCTAGATTTATGGGTTGATATTGATTCATAGCCTTGGAAGGCAAGTTCATGAAGGATCTATATATGATTATGATGTGAAGTATGTGTGTGTGATCTCAATGAAAGTATGATGATCATGTTTAGAATGTAATTGTGTTGTGATTGAAAGTATATCCTCAATTTAGTACTTATGAATGATGATGCTCTATGTGAAAGGTTATTCTGACACACTCAGACACACTCATCAATGAATAATGAATGAAGTTCTATGATTATGTTAATGATAATGTATTAATTGAAAGGTTATTCTCAATTGTACTCTAAGGTATGATAATGATATATTGTGAAAGGACTTTCCCACAATATGGAATTCTTAGTTGAAAGGCTATTCTTATCTTTGAATCTATGAGCTATCTAATGAATGAATGTTGGGTTTGAGATGGATACTCATCCATGAGTTGAGGCGGGGTATCTAGGAACAATCTCTTATCCCATAATAATGAATGTTAAGTACTCTGTGGGGAATAATGCTAAGCACCGAGTGGATATGGCTTGAGATGGGTTCTGATCCATGAGTTGAGGCGGGGTATCTAGTAGCAATCTCTTTAGATGGATGCTCATCTGTGAGTTGAGTGGGGTATCTAGTAGAAATCTCCCTATTTCATAAACTATGTGCCCACATAGGTCTGGCTTGTGGATCCACTTAAGCTAAATACAATGGTCCTACCTTAGAAAAGTAGGAATCCCTTATCTGGTGAGGGTGACACCGGGATTCCATGAATTGCTCACATGGTCTGTGTCGGTTAAGGCTTACCCCCAAAAGAATGTTAATGAACTATGGCTTCTCAAGAATGCACTACTTAGTGTGAGTGGTAGTATGGGTTGCCATCCATGCATTGCATAAGTAGGCTTTGAGAGGGGTCATGGTATGTTCCTTATGATGCAATGGTAAATAAAATGAATGTTCTCTTATGATGATGTTAATGAGAATGTTGGTTTAATGTCTAATGAATGAAGGTGTTCTTAATGAAGCTAACGAACAATGGTTGACTTTAATGTTTAATGTTATAATGCATGCTTTACTTGGATTGTATTATGAGTTATTATCTTTTTATGACTTGTTGAGTATGAATGTTCTTTGTCTATGGGGACTTCAAAGGAGTACTTAGTGTGAGTAGTAGTATGGGATGCTAGTCATACATTGCACAAGTATGACTTAGGGTTGTCCTAGATGTTGGTCATAATGTGTTGATATGACTTATGAAATGTTTATGTCTCTTATGCATGAGTATGGTGTAAAGATGGAAAGGATGAATGGTAAGTTCACTTTTGGTGGCCTTTATGTGGTACTTAGTGTGGATGGTGGTATGGGATGCTATTCATACATTGCACAAAGTATAGCTTGAGGTTTACTTGAGGTGAAGGATTAAATATAATGAAGTTGTATTATATGTTGATTATGTTCTAATGTGAACATATGACTTGTATGTTGGTTATGGTTGTATATTATGCCTAATATGCTTATGTTCATGAAGGTTTCTCAAAATGGCATATATCATGACTTTGAAAATAAAATGTCCGTTTTGAGCATGGTTTTTGCATTTCTATCATACATAGTACTTTATGTGCTAACCCATATTTTCTTCCATGTTTACTACAAGTGTAGGTTCCGGCATTTGAGTGATCTTCTCTCTAGTTGAAGCTTAGATTTGAGATTCGTACAAGTCCAAGTGGTATATTCTCATAGATAGAGGACAAGTACTTTTGATGTCAATTCATGTTTCTCATTGTTTTAGACTTTTGTTAAGGTTTTCTATTGTAAAGGGTCGTGTCCCTAATTTTGTTTCAAGAATGTTGTTAGATGGCCATGTTAGACAATAGACTTCCTATTGTTTTTAATGATTTCGATTGTTGGATTTATAAAAGAAAAGTTTTAAATTCTGCACTGTTTTGATTATCTTATGTTATGTATGCTATGAGGCTTGTATGAGACTTTTCGGAGTTCTGTACGCCGTGTTGCATCCGGGGTCCAGACTCAGGTCGCTACAATGACTCGGTATGGTCATTATGAATTTGTAATTATGTCATTTTGACTAAACAATGCCCCTGCAACTTTCATGGATTGAAAGAACAAGGTGTTCAAATAGTATTTGGACTTGATCATTATCGTCTTTACTAATGATATCCTCATCTACTATAGGAATAAGAAGGAGCATGAGACATATTTTAGGGTTGTCCTGCAAACTCTCAAATATCGCCAGTTATTCGCTAAGTTTAGCAAATGTGAGTTTTGGTTACAATCAGTTGCTTTCCTTGGTTATGTGGTATCTAAGGAAGCGATCCGAGTGGATTCTAAAAAAAAATAGGCAGTGAAACAATGGCCCAGATCCACCTCTCCTATAGATATTAGAAGATTCTTGGGTTTGGCCAGTTATTACAGAAGATTTGTTGAAGGATTTTCATCCATAGCTTCCCTATTGAAGTGGTTAGATGAGTGTGAGAAGAGCTTCTCACAACTAAAGACTAGATTAACTGCAACTCCTGTTTTGACTCTGCTTAAGGGTTAAGACGGTTATAATATCTATTGCGATGCATCCACGGTTGGTCTAGGTTGTATGTTGATGTAGCAAGGTAAGGGTATATCTTATGCTTCTAGACAGCTTAAGGTACATCAGAAGAACAACCCAACTCATAACCTCAAGCTTGTAACCATACTATTTTCCTTAATGATTTTTAGATATTATTTGTATGGTGTTCATGTAGATGTGTTCAAAGACCATAAGAGCCTTTAGTATGCATTCATCTAGAATAAGTTAAATATTCTCCAGAGGAGATGGCTAGAATATTCCTCAAAGACTATGACATGAATGTGCTTTACCATACGGATAAGGACAATGTAATAGATTATGCTCTTAGAAGACTATCTATGGGTAGTGTAGCGAATATTGAGGAAGAAATGAAGGAATTAGCAAAAGATGTTCACCGACTTGCTTGCTTAGGAATTAGTTTCATAGACATTTAAGATTGTGGTGTGATAGTTCAGAATAGATCAAAATCATCATTCGTAGCGGAGGTTAATGAAAAAAAGATAGTGATCCTATATGGCTTCAGTTAAAGGGTGCAACTCATCAACAAAATGTAGAGGTTTTCTCCCAAAAGGGAGATGGTGTGCTTCGTTACCAGGGTCGCTTATGTGTTCCAAATGTGGGTGAGTTAACGCAGAAGATCCTTAAAGAAGCCCATCACACCAGGTATTCTATTCATCCAAGTGACACTAAGATGTACCGTGATCTTCGAGAATTCTTTTGGTGGAATTGCATGAAGAGGGATATAGAAGAGATTAACATTCCTACATGGAAGTGGGAAGTGATAAAAATGGACTTCATTACAAGTTTACCTTGTACTCGCAGGCAACATGACTCCACTTGGGTGATAGTCGACAGAGTTATTAAGTCAGCTCATTTGTTAGCTATCAAGACTACAAATTCAACGGAGGACTACCCTAAACTCTACATTAATGGGATAGTTAGGTTATATGGGGATCCCTTCTCTATCATTTCAGATGGAGGTTCTCAATTTACCTCTCCTTTCTAGAAGTCATTTCATAAATGTCTTGATACTCAAGTAAATCTGAGTACATTGTTTCATCCACACACGGATTGTCAGGCAGAGCGTACCATTCAGACCTTAGAGTACATGTTGAGAGATTGCGTGATCCATTTTCAGGGCAGTTGGGATGATCACCTACCTCACATAGAGTTCGCCTACAATAAAAATTATTATTTTAGTATTCAGATGGCCCTTATGAGGCATTATATTGGCTTAGATGCAGCTCTCCAGTGGGTTGGTTTGAAGTAGGTGAAGAAGCCTTGATTGGGCCAGATTCAGTTCATGATGATATGGAAAAAGTTCAGCTCATCAGGGATAGTCTTAAGACAACTCAAAGTCGTTAGAAGTCCTTTGTTCATATGAGGTGAAGGGACTAAGTGTTTGAAATCGACAATTAGGTTTTTCTGAAGGTGTCACCTGGTGATGAGATTTGGCAACAATGGGAAACTCTGTCCTAGATATGTAGGTCCTTACAAAATCCTGAAAAGGGTTGGAAATGTGGCCTATGAGTAAGAGTTGCTAGCAGAACTAGTAGCAGTCCACCTAGCCTTTCACATTTCCTCGTTGAAGAAGTGTGTGGGTGATCCAGCCTCAATAGTACCATTAGAAAGTTTGACCGTGAAGAATATTCTCACTTATGAGGAGGTGCTAGTTGAAATTCTTGATCATCAGGTTCAAAGGTTGAGAAATAAAGAAGTTACTTCAGTTAATGTTTTGTGGAAGAGTCAATCCGTAGAGGCAGATACTTGGGAAGTAGAACCATCCATGAAGGCCAAGTATCCTTATCCCTTTCCCTAATATTCGATTTCACGTTTATGTAATAGTTCCTCTCCAGTATCTTAGTTTAATTTTGCGTAAATTGTCTAAGTATCATCTTCCTCCAATTGTTCTTGCATTTTCATCATATTTGCATGTTCTTAGAACTCAGTTAAGTGAAATATCAGTTTCTAGTACTTAGTGGTAGGGTTTTCATCTCTTTCCCTCGATACTCAGCTCATTTAGGCTTCATTCGAGGACAAATTATCCCAAGGGGAAAATATTGTAACACCTAAGACAACACCAGAACAATAGAGAAATAGATGAACCACGACAGTGTTCACAGACCGTGAAGGGAACCACGGTCTGTTGACTTGCCCGTGGTTCACACCAAGCCCAGCAGTGGTGGACCACTGAGCCCTTCAAAAGCCTTAGAACACCACATAATCCATGGGAAGGCTCATGCAAGTCAAGAAGAAACTACCAGGCCCACCCATCAGACCACGGAGCCGTCCACGGGCCTTGGTCTTGATGACGGGTCGTGGTGAGACTCGTAAAGCTGGGCCAGTAGGACCTAGCCCAAGTGAAGGACCACGGTGACCTTCATGGTCTGTGATGTTTCACACGTCAATGAAATGGATCGTAGAGAGAAGGGCCCAAGAACCGGCAACAACTGATCAACAGACCACGACCTAGTTTACGGGCCGTGGTCCCTTTGACAGTCCGTCGTACGGCCCATGGTCCCTTCGACAGTCCGTCATACGGCCCGTGGTCCTTTTGACAGTCCATCATACGGCCTGTGATCGGCCTCCGTCAGATTTGAATAGGGGTTGTTTTGGTCTTTTCCCCATGTGTTGGATATCCAAACTACGTCGTTTAAACATTAAACTACGGCCATTGTACTCAGTTTAAGACTATTAACCTAGTTAGACATAACCGAAACCTTTTTTCACCAAATTCATTCAAACTTATAGCAAACAAGAAGAAAGAGGCGCAAGTTTTCCCAAGAACAACCAGTAGGTTTCTTTCAAGTTTCAGCCCTAAATCAAAGGATTTCTCCGTAGATTTCATCACCAGGTATGTGGGATTTCACTGGTTGATTCCTTTGATCCACTAGGTCCCTAGAATTCAGTCAGAATCTTAATTCTTATATCTTCTTTAAACCTAAGGTTTCTAAAAACCTTAGATACTGATTGTGATTTAGCTGTTAGAATATTCCTAATAAGATTACCTTGTTTTCGTGAAATAGTTGCTTAGTTCGTTGCATGAAATTTAGAACCCTAGTTGTGTAGATTCTTTTAGTTCATGAATTGTATGCTAGGTCAGTTAAACAAATATACATTCCTCAGTTTTCTAATGTCACGTTATTAGTATATAATTGTTACATTCTCAGATTTTTCATGTCATCGTTATGAGCTATTCATCATTTTAGTATTTCAGTTATAATGTGTCATATACATATTGAGTTTCGAGTAGACTTAACACCGAGCGGACTAGGGTTTCAGTGTAACCTCATAGTCCTAGAACTACATGCCTCAGTTGGTTTATAAGTCCTCTCTATGGGCATCAAATTTGGTGATCACGCCAGTCATGTCGTTATACCCCTGATAAGGTATATTGGTTCCTCTCGATGGGGCGTATACATCAGACTCCACTTTTAGCTCACGTGGTTTTATGTCAAGAAATAGTAGCTCGCAAGTCAGACTCTAGTGATTTTGACCAGGTTTTTAGTTATACTTCATTATTCAGTCTCAACTTGTTATGTACTTTGTCATTGCATTTAAGTTTAGTTTTTTACTCTGTATATCAAAAAAATTCCATCATGTTCTAATTATGTCATTGCTCAGTTATGTTCTGTTCAGTTATATTTTTGGTTTAACTTTTATCCTATCCTGCATTCTCAGTACCTTCCACGTATTAACGTACATCTTTTTGTGATGTAGGTTCATGTCCTCAGCATTTAGATCACGCGTAGATCGGTTCGCGATCCACACTCAGCATTATCAGTGGTGAATCCTCATACTTCGAGAACAATAGACATGTTTTTATATCTTTCATTTCAGTTAAAGTTTTACTAGATATAGTTAGGGGCATGTCCCAGTAACTCTAGTCAGTTAGAGGCTTTTTCAGACATAGTATAAGCTTCATCTATAGCTTTGAGTGAATGCTTAGTATGTTTAAAACTATTATTAATTAATTATATATTCTAATTAGTAGTGGGCATTCTCCATCTTTCAGTTATCTCTTGTTTAAGCCTCCGCGTAGTATCTTTTGTTTAATGTGTTATTACGCTGATGATTTGTCAGCTCAAGGTTAGCTTGGGGTCACTCGTGATTCTAGGTCCCGTGTTTACCTCAAGGGGATAGCCTGGGGCGTGACATCATAGATATCCATGCATCTTGAATGATAAATTGATGAAAAATTTCTTCTCATGCAACATATATATGTGGTGTCATATATTCACTCTAATAAATTAAGAACAAAAGCTAACTCAAATGGATAGTATATTTTAATTTTAGTAAAGTGAATATCATTATCCATATATCCATCGAACCAATCATATAGTACTCAGATAGGGAGAGTTAAACCGATTATCAACACTACAAATTAGATCTAGTGACTTGTATTAATTGCATCTAATATGGAGAAAGGTCTGAAGAAAGCACATGAAATTACTACTTCACTAAAATTTAGTCATGAAGACCATAGATAACAAACTCTATCACCAATATATCTTACTTGAGTAATTTTTCAATAAAATTAATTTTTAAAGATATAAAAAATTATCTTCAAAAACATCATCAGCAGAACCTCAAATTGCCAAATAATTTCATAGTGATGAGTCCAAGATTTGGGATCATTAAGGGATTTGTTTTGATAGTTTTAATGTCCTCAAATTCTTCATTTATTCTATAAACAGATGTTAAAGCATTTCTTTTCAGGTATATGAGCTATAGATCAAGGCAAGGAGGGTACTAGGCAAAAAGAAACAAAAAAAACTGAAGAAGTAGAGAAAAGGAGATCTTGGTGATCGCCAAGACCACTCGCCAAACCGCCAAGTGGATCTTCAGCTCGATTGAATGTTCCAGTGTGCCAGCCCTAGAGGATGAAACCAAGTAGCCGACAGAAATGGGGAGTCGACAAATCGCCGACTGGTTCCACGACAACAAGTTGGATCGCCCAAATTTATAGGACTTGGGATGATGGGGACCAAAGGAAAATGGCAATTAAAGTGAGCAAAAGGCGGATCGCCGAACCACTCGGTGAAGCATGACTTATCCCGACGAGTGGACGTTTAAGCCAAAAAGATGAAAACTATAAATTGATTTTTGAATGGAAATTTAAGCAATTCGAGTTTGAGTTCGAGTTGGAGTTTTGACAGTTGGATGAAGTTCTCACATAGTGCTTACCTATTTATTACGGTTCCCATTCATTGAATAGAATTTTCTCTATGTTTTTGAGTGATTATTGTAAGCATTTGAGGATTTTGACTTGGGATTTTGAACTTGACGATTTCGGAACGTTGTAAAGACTTAGAGACTGTTACCCAGTTTATATCTAATTAATTTGTTAATCGTTTTTACCCTTTTATGATGTTTGGTTAAAACCCCAATTCGTGGGGTGTGATTATGGGTTGAATTAGTTATGGGTATTGTTAAATACTGATTTAAATGCTTAATTGAAGTGTGTTTAATCATTTGCTGAGTTTTCATTAATGAATAGTAGTTTCAAATGCAGTTCTAATGTTGTGTTCTCATCTTGCTCGAGAGATAGGTTTTGGAACCAAAGTTTTTTATTAAAGGTTTTAAGTATTGGGTTGATATGGGTTGAGCTCGAGAGAGTGAATCCTAAACCCAATCATACTTATCAAGCTCAAGAGAATAGATGAATTAAGGTATGGGTTGTTATTATTTGCTATGCTTGTTGATGTTCGAAAGAAATCACTTGATTCGAGATAGTTGTTCGAGAGAAAGCTATTTTCTTCATAGTCTAGCCTACCCACAGATGTTTAGCTAATTATTAGTAGTTATAATTACCCATATAGTGAAATTTGCATGTAATCAATCGCATCCCGAGAATCCTCTCTATATTATTATTTCAACATTATTTGATTGCGTTGTAACTGTTAATTGTATTCTAAAACCCCTATCTGACATTCATTCCACCCCTTTTAGATTTGTTTACATGTATTTTTTGATAATTTCTATTCCTATAGCTGAATAGATCATATTTGTACTTCAACATTTAATTTGAACATGTATGAGTCCTTGTTGGTTCGACCCCAGCTCTTTGTTAGGTTTTATACTGACTAATGATCTTTTGCACCAACAATTGGATAAGGTGTACTTGAAACGTTAAATCAAAATGGCACTGCTTCCGGGGAGTGGGGTTGTTTAAAAATCCTGTAGTGAAGTTAAATTGTGATCGTTTTGGATGTAGTTGAATAGACTTACTTTAGTTTTTGTTTTATGTTTGCTTATGTTGAACAGGGGAAGAGATGAGCATAAACGGGAGTAATGATAGCCAAGTGGACCACCAAGACGATATTAGGAACCTTAATGATGTGAATGACCTAATCTAGTTGAGTGGAGTTTGTGTAATTCATCTACCTCTAATTGAAGGGAATATCATTTTTCATGTTACAAGAAAAATGGTACAACTCCTCTAAATGAAAGGCATATATGGAGGATCGTCTCACGAAGACCCTCATGAGCATATCTGGAATTTTGTGTTCGTTTGTGGTCCGTTCTCATTCAAGAATGTATCACAAAAATCAGTCTGTCTCAGGTTGTTCCTATTTTCTTTAATGCGTGAGGCTAGCAAATGGTTGGCAGAGTTACCAAGGGATTCCATCACCTCGTGGGATGTACTAACTGAAACATTCTCTGTGAGATTCTTTCCCCCTTCGAAGATGATTACAATTAGAGAAAGCATCCAAGGTTTCAAACTTTTGGAGGGTGATCCTATCCACGAGATATAGCTGATGATTAAGAAATTGGTACTTAAATGGCCAACTCACAAACTTCCCAACATTGTGCTACTACAATACTTTGATAAAAGTCTTGATTCGGTGAACAAATGAGTTGCTGATCAACTTGTTCCCAATGGTATAATGCAACAAACCTATGCAGTAGCATCACAACTTCTTGATGGCATGACCAAGATAAACAAAGCCTGGTATACTATGAGGGCCTAGTGTCCCCTCTAACTTTTAAAATGACAAATGAGTTGATCGAAAGGGATCAAGAGAGGGACCAAATCATGGCCTAAATTATGTCCTAGATGGATATGTTGGCGAAAAAGTGATGGGTAATGGTGGAAAGAGTATCAATGATGTTGATGTTGGTGGACTAAATAAAAGAAACTCATTTTGAAGCGCTTGACAATGAGGAAGTGAACTTCCTAGCTAATCAAGGAGGTGGATATCGGGCAAACTATCCAAGGCCGGGTGGAAACCTTGGTTGGAAAAGAGATGAGGGGTGGAGAGTCCGTGACAAAGATTGGTGTGATCGTAACGCCACTTCGGAGGAAAGAGAGGGTGAAAAGGACATGTACGTCTCACCCTATGAGCGTCAGAAGTCAAAGGAGTTTGAAAATGTCTGTACGGAAGACATGCTCTTGCGTATTCTGAATAAAGTTGAAGGGTCCTAGAAAGTGTTGAAGGAGATGAAAGAGGATGTCTCTACACTAAATTGGATGTTCACCTTCCATTTTGTGTCAATCAAGCAGTTGGAGACCCAAATGGGTCAAATTTCTTCTCATTTGAGTCCAAGGCCAAAAGGTGGCCTACTAAGTGATACCTTGGCAAACCTGAACAATGATCTGTAAATAGGTATTTTCATCGTGCTGCAACGTTATTCAAGGAACTTCTTCGGAGGAAACCCAAGTTTTTGATGCTTTAGTATTTGGTTTTGAATAACGGGTGTTGATTGTGCCAGTTGAAAAGTGAAAACTATTCGAAAATGGTTAGTTGGCGAGCCAAAGTCTAGTCGGTGACACGCCGCACAGGTCGGCGAGCCACGACTTGGACCGCCATTAGAACCACCAAGCTTGAAAGGGAACTCTGTAATACTCGGCTAGCTATATGCTCACTCGGTGAGTCGCCGAACGGGTCGGCAAGCCCGACTTTGTCCGCCATTTGAACCCTCAAATTGATGGGTGTCCTGTGTAACTCGGCGAGGTAAAATACCAATTAGAGTATCGCCAATTTGTTTGGCGAGCATGACTTAATCCGCCAAAGGGAGAGCGAACGGAAAGGTTTTAAATGACAAACAATTTAAAAGTTCAAAATCCTTTATCTTCTCCCATTTTTAACCCCGACACTCTCATTTCCTACTTTAAATATTTTATATTTTCTTGCTTTCTCATCGTATCTTCTAAAATTCTTTGTTCGGATTATGGAACTCTGCCGCCTAGATATACAACTCTTAAATTCGGCATAAAGGTTGGTTTTCTGAACCCTGTACTTTAAATGTGTTGTTGAAATCAAATGTAATAGGTAAATTGATTTGAATTGTTGTTGGGTAGCATATTTTAATCGTATTTAAGTGTTGGGTTGCATATAATGAATTATTTGAATGCTTATTTGTGCGTAATTGGTTGATTTCCGTGTCTTGCTTGTTAAAATTGAGTCTAAATCATTGGGTTTCAGTGTAAATGTGTTGGATCTAGTGGGGTGAAGTCTAAGTAACCCCGGATTGTTGTAAATGACGTAAATTTCCCAATGATGGAGCGTTTGCCGTCATTCTTAAGGGAAAATGTCGTCGAATGGCCAATTTTGTCCAAATCCGGGGGAATTATGAGTACCCTGAGGGCATGGGTAGTATGGGTCTAGTGTTAACTTGATGGTGTATGTGTTTAGTTTAGTTTTCGTGGGTTGAGGTCTTGATTTTGATGTTTGGGGTTGAAAACTAGCACTTTAGGTCATTTGGCGAGCTAAGTTGAGCTCGTCGAGTGGTTCACCAAAGTCCGCCACAGATCACCTTTAATTTGAAATATTAGTTGACTTCATTCTGTAACTTTCAGCGAGATGCCTGAGCTCACCAAGAGGAGTAGTTATAAATGAGGGTGCCATTGCATCCAGGGAAAAGACATTCAAACTCCCTACAAAGGGAGGAAAAGGCAAGGTACCGTAATAGAGTTAACGTAGGCCATCTCCGACAGTGAGGGGGTCGACGTGACTCACCTCACCTCAACAGACAATGAGAGAAAGTCCTAGGATACTTAGGCTTCGATCTCTGAGCCTTAGGATGGCCAGCTATTAGAGGCCTGTAGAGCACAACTTCGCTCCAAGGGGATGCATGATCCGTCTAGGATCCCAGTGCCTCATACTCCTCCTCCAGTTCCAACACAGACTGTGGTTCCAGCGCCACCAGTGCAACGTCCTCCTCCCTCGTCTTTCAACATACTAAAGGCTGAAAGACTGAGGACTAATATTGAGGAGAAGAGATTATCCAGAAATGGTGTGTTGGACAAGTATCCTGAGATATGGCTCACCGTCATTGTCCTACAAATTAGATATTTTGTCCAAACCCCGGGGCCCCTACATTCCTTATTAGGTCTGGGAGTTCTACTCGGCCTACAAAGATTTGGTGCCAAAAGGGAAGAAGAAGGCTACCGCCTTCAAACTAGTTGATTCTATGATTATTGATGAGTCAACGATTTGGACTCATTTAGGGGTTTATTTTAATAGATTTAGTGTCCTCAAATGCTTATTTTGTGCCAATAACTGATGTAAATCCTTGATTTCCAGGTATCTGGATTGGGGAACAAAGCTTGGACACTAATGAACAAAACGGAACAAGGCAACTGAAAGAACGAAGAAAATAAGGCTTGTTGATCTACTAACCCATTGGGCGAGTCACCGAATAGCCATGATGTCGCCTAAAGTTCTAGTTTGCCAAGCCCTGAAAGAGAAAATCAAGTTGGCGATAGAATGGAGTAGTCAACGTGCTGCCGATCGGTTCCGCGATGCAGTGTTAGATCTCCCAAAGTTACAAACTTGAGGATGCTGAAGGCCAATGTAAAAAGGCGACGGAATTGACCAAAGGGTGGATCGCCAAGTGGATCGACGATCCTGAGTTACAGCTTCGAATGGTCCTTCGCAACATATTTAATGCGACTACAAATACATTTTTGAATATTTAGTTTGACATCAGTTTTTCATAAGAGTTTTGAATATTTTGAGTAACAAGTTTTGAGAGTGTTGAACAAAGAGTATTGAGACAATATTTTCGTTAGCTTTAAAGATTTGAAGGTTTCCATTTTTGAGAAATTGGAAGTGGGTCTTTGAGATTCTTCAATTTGGACCTTTGTAAAGACGGAATTAATCTTACCCAGTTGATGGAAACACATTTTGGTAATGATTTCTATCTTTTTATGATGTCTATCTAAAACCCCAAATCATGGGGTGTTATTATAGGTTGATTTAGTTGTTGGGTATTGCTATTTATTAGTGTAAATGTTGTTTAGAAGTAATTTCATTCGGTAAATGTAGTTGAAATTAAAGGGTTGTAGTTGCAAATGCAGTCCTAAATTTGTGTGTTTGGCTTGCACGAGAGAGAGGTTTTAAAACCAAGATTATTAAATTGATGGTCTGTGGGTATTGGGTTGTCATGGGTTTAGCTCGAGAGAGTGAATCCTAAACCCTTTTCTACACATTCAGCTCAAGAGAGTGAATGAACTAAAACATAGGTTGTCTAAATTGATTGCTTGTTGGTGTTCGACAGAAACCAACTTTATTCGGGGTAAATTGTTCGACAGAAAGTTTACCCCCATTAAAGTCTAGCTTACTCACTGATTTACAACTATTTACTAACAATTGCAGTTACCCATTTGTCTAAATTAGTTCATAATCGAATCACATCTCAAGAACCCATCTCAATATTTTTACTTTTATATTATTTGTTGTTGTAGCTGATAATTACAATCAAACCCCCTGTAATTTGACACTTTTGTCACCCTTAATATAAATTATGTTTTTATTCATAAATGTTTATTCATATGGTTTACTTGAACATATTCATGCTTTTCGATTAGTTCTCAAACACGTACCACTCTCTGTGGGATTCGACCCTAACTCACTTAGTTGGATTATATTACTGACTAACGATCGTTGACACTTAGTATTGGATGAAGTGCCCTGATACGTGAAATCAAAATGGCGTCGCTACAAGGGAGTGGTGTTGGTTGAGAATTTTTAGTTAAGTTCAATTTTGTTCTTGTTAATTATAGTTCAACTTACTTATTTGTAGTTTTGGTTTGCTTGTTTGTGTGTTGAAACATAAATTATTAGTGTGTACGGAAGCAATGCTAGGCAAGTAGGCCACAAAGATGACATCGGAAACCTCAACGATGTCAATGAACCTAATGCCATTAACCTTTATCTTCTGGGTGGAATTGGTGCCATTCGGTTGCCTCTGGCTAAATGGAACGTTATGTTCCATATTACAAGCACTATGTTGCAGCTCGTGCAATTGAATGGGCTGTTTGGTGGTTTGGCCTATGAGGATCCCCATGAGCATATCATAAATTTTGTTGATGTTTGCGGACTATTCTCCTTCAAGAATATATCCTAAGAGTTTGTCCGGTTGAGGTTGTTCCCATTTTCTCTAATGAGGGAAGCGTGCAAGTGGCTGGCTGAATTGCCACGAGAATCAATCACTTCGTGACAAGAACTTATCAGTACATTCCAAGTGCGATTTTTCCCTCCATCGAAGATGATGGCTCTTCGGGACATCATTCAGAGCTTTAAGCATTTGAAGGGTGAGCAAATTCATGAGATTTCGTTGCGATTCAAGAAGTTGATGCTACAATGCCCAACTCATGGTTTGACCGATGATGTGTTGCTGCAATATTTTTACCGAAGCCTTGATTTGGTATATAAGGGTGTTGCTGACCAACTTTCTCCTAGAGGTTTGATGTAGCAACATCATGTGATAGAAGCTCAGCTATTTGATGGAATAACCACAATAAATTGGGCTTGGTACACCCGTGAAGATCAGGTCTCTCCTGTCACGTTCAAATTAACCAAGGAGCAGCTTGAGAAAGACCAAAACATGGTCAGGATCATGACACAACTTGACATTTTGTCTAAAAATGTCATGGGAGTTGGTGCTCAGAGTGTCAATGTCGTGGGTGTTGGGTGTGTGAATCTCGAAGAAGCCAAGTTCGAGGCATTGTATAATGAGGAGGTGAATTTCCTAGCCAACCAAGGAGGTGGTTATCATTCAAACTACCCAAGGCAGGGTGGTAACAAAGGTTAGAACATGAATGAAGGATGGAAGGATCGTTATTGAGAGTGGAGGGATCGAAATCCCAATTGGAAGGATGGGTAGAAGGATAGGTATGTGTCTCCCCATGAGCGCCAAAAGCCAAAGGATTCGGAAGGTGGCCGGTCTGAGGATATGCTTTCTCGTATCCTCAGCAAAGTAGAGGGGTCAGACAACATTTTGAAAGAGATGAAATAAGATGTGTCGACCCTTAGCTAGACAGTTACCTCCCATTCCGTCTCTATCAAGCAGTTGGAGACCCAAATGGGTCATATCTCATCTCTTTAAAACGCGAGACAACAAGGGGGGGGGGGGGGTTGCCTAGTGACACTATGGCCAACACCAAGAATGAGGTTTGAGCGTGGACTTGCGTCATACCACGACGTTAACTAAGACGCTGCTTAGGAGGCAACCTAAGTTTTATTCGTTTTCTTTTTAAGTTTGAAACAATGGTGTGTGATTGTGCAGGTAAAAGTATTGAAGGTGTTTGAAAAGGGCAGGCTGGCGAGTTTAAAATCCAGTCGGCACATCGCCGAAGAGTTCGGTGATTGATAATGTTTCAAAGACACTTCATCCAATACTAAGCGTCAATGATCATTAGTTAGTAATATAACCCAACTAAGTGAGTTGGGGTCGAATACCAGATGGAGTGGTACGTGTTTGAGAATCAATAGAAAAGCATGAATCTATTCAAGTCAACCATAGGAATAGATATTTACGAATAAAAACATGATTCAAATTAAGGGTGACACAAGTGTCAAATAACGGGGGGAGGGGGGGGGGGTTTGATTGTAATTATCAGCTGCAACAGCATTAAATAACACAAATTAACAAGTAATGAGATGGGTTCTTGGGATGTGATTGGATTATAGGATAAGGTAGACAAATGGGTGATTGCAATGAATATTAAATAACTTTAAATAAGTGAATAAGATAGACTTTAGTGGGGATAAACTTCTCTCGAACAATTTACCCCAAATCAAGTAAGTTTCTCTCGAACACCAACATGTAGAAATTAAGAACGGCCTACCATTTAGTCCATTCATTCTCTCGAGCTGAATGTGTGGAAAAGGGTTTAGGATTCACTATCTCGAGCTGAACCCATGATAACCCAATACCCCCAAACCATCAATTCAGTAGTCTTGGTTTTAAAACCTCTCTCTCGAGCAAGCCAAAAACACAAAGGTAGAGTTACATTTGCAACTACAACCCTTTAAATAAGACCAGAATTACTTATTGAAATAACTTTTAAACAACATTTAGAATATCAATTAACAATACCCAGCAGCTAAATAAGCCCATATTCACACCCCAAGAATTGCGGTTTTAGCTAGACATCATAAAAAGATAGACATAGTTATCAAATTGTGTTTCCATCAACTAGGTAATATTAATTTTGTCTTTACAAAGGTCAAGGTTGAAGAATCTCAAAGACCCACTTCTAATTTCTCAAAAATGGAAATCTTCAAAGCTAAGGAAAATATTGTCTCAATACTCTCATTTCTTAATTGTGAAAGCCTAGATTCTATTCGATGATAATTTGTTTGTTAGTATCACGGCCCAAACTCAAGGGGCGCAACTAGCTCCTAATGCAAAAACTCAGGCCTGAGCTGACCCTACTGAACCATTTGCTACTACCGCATGGAAAACAAACGCAATCAAGAAAACAAACTAGTATATCCCGGCTTAAAACTAGGCCCTCTGCCAATAAGGACCCTGTCAACATGTATATACAAGAAATAGCTACTCACAATAGTTCATATAAAGAAATAGCCAACTAGCACAAAAGTCGTGAATGGACCGTCGAGGCCACCATGATATCTATACAAACACTGGAAGCAGGTATATACCAAAACAATATATCAAAGAGTTCACAAGCTTCAGCAAACCAACAAAACTAGGCCATCATGGCCATAACCTAGCTGTACACCCTGCACACTAGTCTGCAAGCCTCAAGAAGTAAAGAGTGGCGGGACAGGGCCCTAGCGTACCCATAAAAATATACACAACAAAATCTAACAAACCTCAAAACTCTAGCAACTCCGGAGGAAAGGGGCTAGCCAATCGGATAGAAGTCAATCCCGCTACTGAGGAGGTCTACTCGGTCGTCTATCAGGACCTACATGCATGAATGCAGCGCCCCCATATAATGGGGCGTTACTACAAAATAATGTACAGAGTATGAAAGGCTGTAGACTAAATGAGCATGTAGCATAATATACCAAAAGCAATCAGGTAAGGAAATCAAATTTAGATAAGCATGCCAACGCACTACTGAATCTAATAAAATACAGTAATGATCAAACATCAACCTAACTAAGCCCCCATAAGCCCGGTAGGTACAAACAACATACCACCTTCTTAGGCCCCCATAAGCCCAGAAGGTGCCAAATCAACTACATAACCTTATTGGTAGCCCCTTGTCTTTGTAAGAAGTCACATAACCCTTTTTGGCAACGATATAGCCCCGTAGGCAGCAAATATTCCTCTTAGACAACATCATAGCTCTATGGGCTGCACGTAGCCCTCTTTTGTATCACATAGCCCTGTAGGCAATACATAGCCATCTTTGACATCAAAATAGCCCCGTAGGCAACACATAACATTCTTTGGAATCAATATAGCCACATGGGCAACACATAGCTCTCTTTGACAATAACATAGTCCTATTAGACAACATCATAGCCGCCATAGGCAGTTCATAGTTCAACAGCTAACCACAATATCCCAAAGGGCAACAAGAAACAATTAAATAGGTTGAAGGCGAGAAATTTAGCTACAAACAATATATATGAATAATGTCCAATTCGTTCCTAACTTAGGGTTGTTCTGACTAGATTATGAGTCCCTAAAATGAGGGTTTATAACCACTAAATCAGCTAACCACTCACAATTACATCTACAACATAACTAACATTAACTACCCTATTATATCACTCCCAAGCTCTAAGGAAACATGCAGAACGAAGGGAGTAGCCTTAACATACCTTTTCATTTATAATTTATGCTGAAAATACCTCTGTCCATACCACTACAACACTAAAGAAAAAGGTAAACTTAGTCAGTAATTAAGGATAAATATTACTACGACAATTCAACAACCGATACGAATTCCTATTGTAAACTACAATTCAAGACCTAAGGTATACATAAACTGATAAAAGGTGATTCCTACCTTTCTTTAAATGACCAAAAAACTTGAATACAATCACTCCACTGGAAAAAAAAACCTTGTTGCCACAACCTCCACGAAGCTACACCGTTCAATTCACCGTGAAAATTATATCAACACGACGGGTTCGCAACGTAGGGAAATTTTTGATAAGAGGCCAAGAAGAGATCATGAACACATAAGGATGATTTGAGGAGTATGTCTATGATTTTCGTGGGTTTCTCAGGATTTGGAATGAAGAAAATGAAGAAGATACTATCTTATAAGCTTCCACTGACTTAGGGGACCCACATCACGTGCCTGCTTGCGCAGTCTCGCAAAAACATAAAGATCTCTCTATTCTGAAGTCGTATGAGCAAACCGTTTGATGCATTGGAAACTAGACTCGTAGGCCTTAGATTTAATGGGTCGTGGGCCCCATAAATCGTTATATATTGGTAGAAAACTACCGAAAAATTTTACCCAAATTTAGGAGAAATCTTTAAAAAGGAACTTACAATAACTTTCGCCCACTTTTATTTTGCGACTTACCTTACTTCAAAACTAGAGATACTACCCTTGAACACTTATAATATGACATACCACATCATTCTTAATTTATTACTCACCTTCTTTGTCTTTCCACGAATGTACGAATTAATTTAGACGTTTAGAAAAGTCGGGATTTTACATCCTTCCCCCCTTAGAAACTTTCGTCCTCGAATGAAAAATCTGAGTCACACGGTTATGTCCTTAGGAGTTGCCAAAGTTCAGGCAAGGTATCCTTTGTGAATGTGACTATCTAGAACCTAAAACACATGAATTTTTAACCTAGGCATCTCACAGGACGACATAAATAGCTAAGCACTATAGCTCCGCATTAACAGTGCGAGGAAAAATACAATGATGACAGTAATAATATAATATTTTTGATAGGTATCTTACCCCGCTGCACCAATATAAACGGATATGCCATCACCCTAGGTATGAAACAAGTAAGGATATTTGGACCTCATGTCATCCTCAGCTTCTCAGGTCACCTCTTCTCTATTCTGGTTTGTCCACCATAATTTAACCGAAGCCACCTCTTTTGTCCTCAATTTACGGACCTGTCGATCAAATATGACAATTGGAGTTTCCTCGTAGGACAAATCCTCTGTGATCTGAACAGCTTCAAATGGGACAACCCGATAAGGGTCTCTTATGCACTTCCATAGCATCGATACATGGAAAACTGGTTGAACAGATTCTAGCCCCAAAGGCAATTCTAACTCATAAGCAACTCGTCCTACCGTCCAGAGGAACCAATATGGCCTAATGAATCTTGGAATAAGCTTGCCTTTTTTGCCAAATCTCATAACACACTTCATATGCGAGACTTTTAATAATACCCAGTCATCGACCCAAAATTCGAAGTCCCATCGTCGCACATCTGAGTATGACTTCTGTCGTCTTTGAGCTATTAGCAACCTCTCTCGAATGAGCTTAACCTGCTCCACTGTCTGCTGTACTAAGTCGGGTCCAATAAACTCTAACTCACCTACCTCGAACCATCCAATGGGGGACCGACATTTTCGCCCGTACAAAGCCTCATAAGGTGCAATCCCAATGCTAGAATGATAACTATTATTGTATACAAACTCAATAAGAGGCAAATGCTTATCCCAACATCCCTTGAAGACAAGCGCGAACGCCCGTAACATATCCTCGAGTGTCAAAATTGTACGCTCAGCCTCGCCATATGTCTAAGGGTGAAAGGTTGTACTAAGATTAACCTGTGTCCCCAGTCCTTTCTGGAAGTATTTCCAAAAGTTGGTGGTAAATTGTGCTCCTCTATAAGAGATAATAGATACAGGGACACCGTGTAGCCTAACAATCTCTCTAATATAGAGCCCTGCATAGTCTTCGCCCGTAATAGTTGCCCTGACTAGTAAGAAGTGGGCTGATTTGGTTAATCTATCAACAATTACCCAAATAGAGTCAAACTTGCAATGCAATCGAGGTAACCCTGTAATAAAATCCATATAAAATGCTTCCCACTTCCACAAAGGAATGGCTATCTCCTGAACTAGCCCAACAGGGTTTTGGTGCCCAAACTTCACCTCTTGGCAGTTAGGACACTGTGCAACAAACTCAGCAACGTCGTTCTTCATCCTGTGCCACAAATATATCTCCATAATATCATGGCACATCTTCGTCGAAATAGGGTAAATAGAATAACGGGAATGATGTGCCTCTTCCATAATCCGATGTCGAAGCCCTACAACATTCGGAACACACAATCGATTGCTACTTTTATGAACTCCATATCCTGGTATATCAAATGCTAAAGGCTGTTGATTTTGAGCCTTGGCTCTGAGCTGCACTAAGCTAGGATCCTCTTGTTGCCGTGATTTCATTTATCCAATTAGAGATGATACAGTTGTGTCCTGAATTGTTACCCCATTATCTTCTACCTCTAACATTCTGACTCCCAATCTAGCTAACTGATGAAGCTCTCACGCTAGCTCACGCTTTTCAACACCTAAATAGGATAAAGTACCCATAGATCTTCGACTGAGGGCATCAGCTACCACATTTGCCTTTCCTGGATGATATAAAATATCCACGTCGTAGTCATTCAGTAACTCAAGCCATCGACGTTGTTGCAAATTTAACTCCTTTTGTTTAAAGATATATTGAAAGCTTTTATAATCTGTGAAGATGTCAACATGAACGCCA
The DNA here is from genome assembly GCA_029582645.1 of Solanum megistacrolobum. NCBI lineage: Eukaryota > Viridiplantae > Streptophyta > Magnoliopsida > Solanales > Solanaceae > Solanum > Solanum megistacrolobum. Next base: position 1,550 of record JAJOON010016614.1, on the reverse strand, counting down.
CACAACTAGTGTCTCCAGATTTTTAATGCATGCACAATAGCAGCCAACTCTAAATCGTGGGTCGGGTAGTTCTTTTCATGATTTCTCAACTGCCGTGAAGCATATGTGATAACATTACCATGTTCCATTAGAACACATCCCAACCCAACACCAGAAGCGTCACAATACACCGCATAGCCTTCTGAACTCTCTGACAATGTCAGAACTGGTGCTGATGTCAACCTTTCCTTAATCTCCGGGAAACTATGCTCGCAAGCCTCAGTCCACTGGAACGTAGTTGCTTTTTGAGTCAGCTTCATTAATGGAACCGAAGGTGAAGAAAACCCCTCTACAAACCTTCTGCAGTACCCAGCTAACCCTAAGAAACTACGAACCTCAATCGGAGTCATGGGTCTAGGCAAAGTCTTTACGTACTCAATCTTTTGTGTATCAACCGCATTGCCTGCATCTGATACAATATGGCCTAGGAAAGACACATAGCTCAACCAGAACTCACACTTGGAGAACTTTGCATAAAGTTCCTGCACTCGAAGAACCTAAAGCACTACTTGCAAATGATTTGCTTGCTCACCTTTTGAACGTGAATACACCAAAATATCATCAATAAATACAATCACAAACAAGTCTAGATACGGCCTAAATATTCTATTCATCATGGGCATGAACACTGCTGGGGTATTAGTTAATCCAAAAGACATTACTAAGAACTCAAAGTGTCCATATCTGGTTCTAAAAGTTGTCTTTGGAACGTCTTTCTCGAGAACTCGTATCTGGTGGTACCCTGATCTTAAATCAATCTTTGAGAAACACTAAGCACCTTGCAACTGATCAAACAAGTAATCAATCCTCAGAATGGGATATTTATTCTTTATAGTCGCCTTATTCAGCTTCGATAATTGATACACATTCTTAGTAAGAAATCTTTATCCCTCATGAATAACATTGGCGCACCTAGTCATCGACCCAAAATTCGAAGTCCCATTGTCGCACATCTGAGAATGACTTCTATCGTCTTTGAGCTATTAGCAACCTCTCCCGAATGAGCTTAACCTACTCCACTGTCTGCTGTACTAAGTCGGGTCCAATAAACTCTAACTCACCTACCTCGAACCATCCAATGGGGGACCGACATCTTCGCCCGTACAAAGCCTCATAAGGTGCAATCCCAATGCTAGAATGATAACTATTATTGTATGTAAACTCAATAAGAGGCAAATGCTTATCCCAACATCCCTTGAAGTCAAGCGCGAACGCTCGTAACATATCCTCGAGTGTCAAAATTGTACGCTCAGCCTCGCCATCTGTCTAAGGGTGAAAGGTTGTACTAAGATTAACCTGTGTCCCCAGTCCTTTCTGGAAGTATTTCCAAAAGTTGGTGGTAAATTGTGCTCCTCTATAAGAGATAATAGATACAGGGACACCGTGTAGCCTAACAATCTCTCTAATATAGAGCCCTGCATAGTCTTCGCCCGTAATAGTTGCCCTGACTAGTAAGAAGTGGGCTGATTTGGTTAATCTATCAACAATTACCCAAATAGAGTCAAACTTGC
>JAJOON010016613.1:0-45830 GCA_029582645.1 Solanum megistacrolobum | reverse complement strand
TGCCCTTAGTCCCTATTTCCCGTTAATTAATGTTGAATGTGCTTCCGCGACCGATGAAGTGTGATGACAAGTTTGAGAGGCTTGTTTGGGGTTCCTTCGGGTTCCTCATTCGCCATGTCACATCTAGGCCCTAGGCTTGGGTCGTGACAGTATGATTCGACAAGCTCATCGAAGCTCAGTGATCGTGTTAGGCGATATGCTTTCACATGAGGTCAGCCTCATGGTAATTTTTTAACTATGATTCCATATGAGTTTGATTTCAACTAACTTTTAGCGTTTCAATATTTGAATATGTGTTCTTTTAAGGTTATGGATAGAACAAAATGAAAACATGTGGTGACATCAGATACCAAGTCGGATAAAGACTCTCCTCCCCCCTTCTTTAATAAATCATAGAGACACATATATCAATAAGCTTTCGGAGGCTCCTCGTGCGCAAAAATCCACTCTGCATATTCCTACTAGTAGGGGTAAGAACCCCTGGAAACACATTCCCTTGAAGCAACTGAATATTCCCTGCAACCTAGTATCGCCTCCACAAGATCCAACCTATTTTTCTCGTGTTCTCCTGATCATCGCTCCAAGGGCCCTAAATAGGCTTAAGGTAGAAGGAGAAAGAACATTTCTTGAGGAGCGAAAACTCTTAACTTGTGGGGTGATGAGAAATTACCTGACTATCTAGAAAACGATTAGGTTTCATAATTTTCAGCTATTCACATAGCTCAAACAATCCTATGTGCCGAATTGTGATTGGTACTTCAATAAAGGTTATGTTCACGCCCTACTTAAGAAGAGAAAGGGTACTATCTTGAAGACCCTTGATGAAGTAGAGGTACGTGGAAAGAAAGTGGCATGTGATGCTAGTGTAATCAATGAAGTTCTTGGTACCAAAAGTAACTCACCCGATAGATTCATGTTTATAATGAAGTTCAAATTGGATGCACACAAGGAATGTATGTCACCTCTTATTGTAGAAGCTTCTCCTCCTTGGATAGAATAAGGAAAGCCAAATGAAAAGAAATATATGAATATAGTGGGCCAGTATTGGTTTGGATTCATCAATAGCAATCTAGCCCTATCTCAAAATGAGTCCATTCTCAGGCTACCCAAAGTAGTGTTAGTGGTGTGTATAATCGATTGGATTGAACTTAATATTGGGTTAATCATTGTTGAGGAGATTCTTATGAGGGCAAGGCAAGAGCAGACCTCTTTTCCATTTCCACTTATTATTACTCAACTTTGTCAAAGAACAGGAGTTCCCCTTTGGGGTAGATATAATGTATGGATCACCTCAGCCTCCTCTAACAACATCCGCATGATTAAGGCTAAGTATTTATGGGATGATACAGCTCGGACGAAGCCATAACCACCAGACTTTACGTTCATGGTTGATCCAAAGACTTTAGCATCTGAGGCAAGCACACCTACTCCTTTTATCGAGAAGGCATGCATGTCTTCCCCTTCCATTTAGCATTCAGTTTATGCTACTCATGTTACTACGTTTTCTTTTGTTACTGTTGTTGTTGTGCGAGCCCCTACTTCTATTACCCGTCCCATCGTGTCCTAGGCATGATATATTAGAAGGGTTGTCTTGACTAATCAACAGAGTTATTGATAAGTGTATTGAGCTGGCCTTGGCTCCTTTGAAGGATAGGGTGACCAGGTGTGATGGCCTAGTTAAAGTATATGGTGTGAGGTTAGATGACCTCCCTGCGACATTTGGGCCCAAGAGAAGGACGAGGGTAGTTCAGGAGAACTAGACACCATTAGGGGTGAGCTTTCTACATTAAGATCAAATGTGACTCAGCTGCAATCTATCAACCTCTCAATGATTTGGGGAAATGCTTCTCTACCTAATGCCTTTGTGAAACCGATGATGCCTAGTAGTGAGGCTACTTCTAGTGTGTAGCCTGAGATAGCTGTGAGTATTGATATTGCAGATGTGGATCATGAGAGAGGCGATGATTAGTTGGCCGAGGATATAGATGAGGAGGATTTGAGATGTGAGAAGGATGAGCATCAGATTGCACAAACTCTCACGAAGCTGCATGAGACCGTTGAAGAGATTGTTCTAGGATCCCTGGAGAGATACTTTTGGGAGACTTCATCAGTTTTTATAATTGAAATCTTTTCAGAATCCACCATTACTCTGAGCGTGGTGATAGGCACTACTGTCCTACTTCCTCCAATGACTCTATTGTCGGGCATTGATACCCTGAGTAATTCATCAATGCCTAAGACAACAGATGCGAGTGCTGCATAAACTATGCCTGTCAGGGGACCTTCTTACTTAGCCACCCGTATATTATTTTCTTTGCATTGAGGACACTACTTCTTTTTTTGGTGGGGGTGAGGTCCTTTTATTCGATATTCCCATTTTTGCATTTTATTTTGTTACTCCCAGATTGTATTAGCCTACTTTCGTTTATATTAAAGAGCTTTATTTTTTTTAATGTATCTCTCTTTCCCTATTAGTTTTCTCTCAATTTTGCAACCCGCCATCAAATTTAAAGATCATGAAATGCTTAAGTTTTAACTGATAATGTTTTGAGGATCAATTATGTTCACTATTGATTTCTTGAATAGTACTCATAATGAGCATGATGTATAGTGTTGGTGTTGTGAGAACAAAATTGACGTGGTTGCACTTTTGGGTGATCTTTTTGAATTGTTTGTTAAATAGCTTTTGATTTGACCCTTTCAATGAACATGACATGTAATTTTTTTTATCTTTTCACAAGGTGCTAAAGAGTGTATTTTGAAGTGCCATGTGTGGTGAGGTCTTACTTAAAAGCATTTGTGTGTAGTCCGAGAATTTTTCTTGTGAGTCCAATTGTCCAAACTTTGGTACATCTACGGTGTGATCTTAGGCAACAGTTCTAAGTGGGAAGCTCAAATTTCACAGTCCTATATGACAACCCTATGAGGGTGTGCATCCATTTTGGTACCATTTGAGTCTAAACAATTTGTTGGCAAACTCAAAAGAAAGCCTCTTGAACAAAATTGTCCCTACCTTATCACCTAAAATCCTTTGTGAAGCATTGTATGTTTGAATAACAAACTTAGGTGAAAAACCTAAGTTGGGGGACTGTGAAGGAGGGAGGAATGAAAGCTACGTGAAGGGCAAAGAAAGATGAAATAAGACTGATCTTTGAAATTTTTACAAAAAGAATGAGCCCCACCTTATAAAAAAGTCATCGTGATGAAAATTCTTTGGAAATATTGAAATGAAAAAGAGAAGTGATGAAATAAAATAGTTTCCAAATAAATTATGTGGAAAGTTAAAGTTTGAGTTCTCAATTGGAAAAAAATGAAAAGAACTTGGGAAGTGTTGAAGATGATTGCAAAAATGTTTTGAAAAGGTGAAGTCATTGACACAAATTGACCATACCTTAACCCTCAGCCCCATTACAAGACTAAAAGACTCTTGAGATCTTGCATAAACTAGGTGGTGAGATGACTGGAAAATATAGGCAAACCTATGGGATGAAGCTTGCATGCATTTCTCTTTTTAGAGAGTTAAAGTTGCATTGATTCCTTCTTTCTTGTTGAATTTTTTGTAAGAGCATATGATCATTCTAGATGTGAGGGCACTTGAATGCATTTATTGAAACATGGTCTTGCATTAGACATGAATCTAAAGTGAGCTTGAGGTTGTGTTGAAACTTGCTAATCATCATTTGAAGGTTTTATCATTATTGAGTGTAGTATGTTTTTAAGAATAGTCTTGTAATGTCATTTTCATGTTATATCTCATTGAGTATTGTTTTAGACACCCTTATTGAGCTATTTGTGTTCTTAATTTACTTGAGGACAAACAAAAGTTTAAGTTGGGGGTGTTGACGAGAGGTAGATTTGCATTGATTTGAGGGCTACTTAGCTCAATAATTAGTGTCCTTAATGCCTAATTTCATCCTGTTCTGATTACATTTTGATGATTTGCAGCTATAAAGGAAAATGGACAAGACAAGGATTAATGTTTGAAAGAATGGCCAAAAATGCAAAAAGAAGTGCAAACTACACAGTGATGATCACCAAACAAGAAAGACGGATCACCTAGTAAGCATGCCCTCGCCTAAAGTGACAGTTCATAACACTTGTGTCTTTCGAGAGAGGTTCAAAGACTGCAAATTAAAAGGTGACTCATCGAATGAGAAAAGCAAACTTGCTAATCATCGTCGAAAGTAACACAACAAGGAGAAAAATTGAAGGCTCGAAAGGCAAACCAAATTGTGACTGGGTGATAATCCAAACCTGAAAGGCAGACACAAACGAGCTTGTCAACTTAGGTTCAAAAACCTTAATCCTAGAGCAAGAAAAGGGGAGCTGAAGCTCAATTGGCGATTCGCGGAAAGGGATCAGTGAGCCCGACTAATATCACAGAGTGAGACGTGCATTGCGTTTGAAGGCCAATTTTTGGGAAACTATAAATAGACCAAAGGAGAGAGTAAAAGGAAGTTCAAATTCAGAGTTTGAAATTGAGAAAAATAATTCTTAGTTTCTAAAGTGAGAGAGAAACACTTTAATTTGTGAAGAACACTTTCTACCTTTTGGGTTTTTTCAACTTTGTTCTTAAATTTGAAAAATTGAAGTTGAATCCAAAGTGTGTTTTCTTGTAATTGCTTAATTTCATGTTACCCATCACTACTTTCATGGAAGGTATATTTTCTTTGTTTTTTGTCTAGGTGGCTAAAACCACAAGATTTAGGGGTTTAATTATGGGGTTGGGTGTTTCTTTAATGTAGTAGGTATTGTGTTATGCTTTGTTTTACTGTTGTTCATACATGAATTTTTACCAATTAGCATGTGGTTAATTTATGAGTTAAGATTGCAAGCTTAATTCCTACTTCCGTTCTCTAGTCAATGCTCGTAAGAGATTGATTGATGTGGATAATTAGTTGAATACTAGCAATTTAGGTTTGATGCTTGTAACATGCTTGCAAATAGAGGTTATAAGTCGGATCTATTTTCCCTACTTTTGCATCGAAAGAGAGAGAGAGTAGAGTAAGGTATTGGGTTGTTTGGTATAGTACATGGATGAGACCAAAATGGGATTCTATGCAAAATGCATTGAGATTGAAAGATTATAAGTGCCACTGAAGATGATCTAGCCTATTCATGAATGTTCATCACTATATAGCATCACAATTACCCCTTTGTGACATTTCTTTCCAATCGCCGCACACCTAGATTTCTCGTTAACTCTTGAATTATCCAAAATCTTAGTTTAATTGTGTCAATTAATAATTAAATCTTTTTTATTAAATTGGTGGGACTATCCACCCACTTGCTTTTATTATTAGAAATGAATGAGTTTACAATCCATATTTCTTGATAAAATTCACTACCTATGTTATTCTCCATAGGATTCGAGCCCGACTCTTAGTTGGGTATTTTTGTTGACTACAACCTTTGTCCCTTTTAATTGGTTTCAAGGAGGACATTTAAGTGTTATCAACAAACTTCATAGTTGAGTCCCAATTTATTTTTCTTTGACCTTCACTTGGCTATCATTCCTTCTTCCTTTCCACACCCCCAAACTTAGGCTTTCGGCCTAAGTTGGCTATTCAAACAGAACAATGCTTCAAGAAGGAGTTCTGGGTGAGAATGTAGGGATAATTTGGTTTATGAGGTTTAGCTTGGTTTCATCAACAAATGGTGTAGGCTTAAATGGTTTATGAATGGATGCACACCCTTAAAAGATAGTTAGAAATGATTATGAGAATTTGAGTTCCAACTTAGAATTGTGGCCAAAGATCAGGCATTACATTTACCAAGGTTTAGAAAATTAGATTAGCAACGCAAATTGTAGGACTCCACACACATAGTTTCAAGTAAGACGTCACCTCATATGGCACTTGGAAATACACTCATTTAGTACATCCAAAAAAGATCAAAAGTGTACGTACGATGTTCATTGCAAGGCTCTCATCTAAGAAAATCTAGTTAACAAAAAATTTAAAAAGATCACTGAAATGAACAACCACATCGATTATATTCTCACAACACCAAAATTATACATCACGTTCATCATGAGTACTATTCAAGAAACTGGAAATGAACACAATCAATCCTCAAGTCATTATCAATGAAAATTAAAGCATTTTACGATTTTCAAAACTCATGAGGGGATGCAAAATTTAAAAGAAAATGAAAAAAGGCAAAAGAGATACACTAAACCAAATGCAACTTTCTAATATAAACAAAATAAACTAATTCACTTATCGAAAACTGCAAAAACAACATAATACAAATTAAAAGGGGAATATTCTCTCAAAGGCCCTCACCCGACCAAAAAGAAATAAGTAGGGTCCTCAATGTAAAGTTAATAAAGTACAGGAGGTAGAGTAAAAAGGTCCCCCCTGATAGGCTAAGCCTATAGAACACTCTCATTTAGAGTCTCTGAAAGGGAAGCATAAACTGAGGCATCAGTACTCAACACTATTATCACTTGAGGAATGGTGGAGTCTGAAGATACTCCACTAGTGCTAAATCTGGAAGTCTCCCGGAGGGATCGCTCCAGGGTGGCCTGAACAATGACCTCCTCGGTCTCCTGCATCTTTGTAAGTGTCTGGGAAGTACAGCTCCAATCTTCCTCACACCTCAACATCTCTTCATCTGTCTCTTCGGTCAAATCATCATCGACCGTCGCAACATCCACATCAACATTATCAACACTCGCAGCTATCTTAGATGCACAGTAGAAGTTGGCTCACTACATGGCATTATGTGTGGGACCAAGGCTGGTGTATCTTGTAGACTACCATCGCCCTAAAGCATGTATAGGTCAATACACTACAACTTAGTCACATCTACTAGCATGTAGCAAGCATATCCCTTTTGGTGTCTAGTGCACTAAAATTACCCTCGGCCTTCTCTTGGGCCTCTAATCGCACAGTGAGGTTGTCCAACTTCACACCATGGGCCTCAACTAACCCCTCATACCTGATCACCCTATCCTGGAAAGGGGCCAAGTCCTGCTCAATAGCCCTAACATTTAGAAAGAGGGGAAGGGAGGACATGTAGTGGGAGTGGGGGTAGGCACAACAACAACAACAACAACAAAGAAAGTACAAGCAAGAGTAGCAGTAGAAGAAGGCACAACCTGAGAGGAAGGTATTCCTGCCTGCTCCACATAAGGAGACAACATGATATCCTCAAATGCTAAAGTCTCGAATAAACTACGGGTGTAGTACCTTGTCATACCCAAGCCGCATTGTTCGGTAAACAATCAGCCTCAATCCTAAAAATGTCGTTGGAGGAGGCTGGAATGATCCGCACAGCTATAGTCCCTTGAGAGGAACTCCTAGATCCTCACATACATGTGTTATCAGCATCGGGAATGGAAGGGAAGTTTTCTCGTGTCGAGCTCTAATTAGTATCTTCTTCGTAATAGTCGTTCCAATATAAATATGCTCCCGATCAATTATTGTGCTGACAAAGACCACCTCAGGATGGCGAAAGATAGACTCATTTTGTAAGGACATAATGTTGTTGCTAATAAAACCAAACAAGTACAGGGTGACCACATTTAAGTCTTTCCTTTCTATCTTGGCACCATCAGCCATCCAAGAGGGAGAAGTGTGAGAAATAAGTTGGGTGAATCAACCATTCAGTGAATGAAGATCATGCCTCATCCGGATTGAAAACATATCCGTCTTTAAATCTGGCATTCCTAGTGTAGGGTTAAGTGGCCGAACATGGCATTGCACCTTCTTATCACCCACTTCCACTTCATCAAGCAGCTTACAAACTATGCCCTTTCACTTCTTTTGTAGGGATGGAGAATAGGTTGTGTAGAATTCATGAACCCAATCAGGAACATAGGGGTTTTTGGCTTTGTGAACCACTCAAACTGATGGAGCTAAATAGTGTCCTAGATTGCTAGGTTATCGCTTCTGACTGCGTTTGTGGTGAGTCATCTCTCCTCAAGAATAGTATATTCGCCAGTAGCCTTAAGTCTATTGAGGGATCTAAGGGAAATAACAGGGAGAACTCTAGAGTTTTGTGCTTGTAGGGAGGAAGGTTGCGCAAGTTTGGATCATTTGTCTATCCTCTTCCTTGCAACCCCCTTCTCAAGTTGCACACCTTATTTCGTAGAGGCTCCTGTAGTAGTAGGTTTTTGTTGCCGAGGAGCCTTTGAGGGCTTGGTAATAACTATTTCCTATTAGTTTTTTGACAGGGGAAGAGGAAGAAGAGACTCTTTGTTAGATTCCGTATCAAAAGTAACTACTTGTTATCTTTTCGATTTAACCATGACCTGCAAAAAACACACCTACAATCATAGAGGAAGTGCACTTTAGTTTAAATCTAACTCATTTGGCATCACAGTTCATAAATACCCTGAGGCTCACCTAATGGCAAGGCAAACCGCCCAAAAGGATAGGCGAGCTCCAATAAGCTCGTTGAAATGGAAAATGACAATTATCACAAATATCAAGCATAAAGGGCGGAGTCATTTCAAACTTGGTGATTTGCCTAGTTGGTGTCGGCTGGCTTAGATAAGTATTCCAGAACTGACAGTGCAAAATGGAAAGTGATTGTCTTCAAGGGTGATATCCACTCTGGCTCGGTGATTTGCTAAAGGGGGTTTGACGAAATAAGACAAACCCACCAAATGGGGCAGTACCTAATGTAACATATATATTCGCTCAAGATGGTGAGCTGGGGCTTACTCTACAATCTTCCTAACCTCCTTGGCAAGCTAAGATAAGCCCGCCAAACAAGAGATGTTTAACACAATGCCAAAATTTATTGCTAAACCCAATATACGCAACAAAACAAGTTCCCCAACATCATTATAACCTACCTATATTATTCTCTACCCATGGATACTCAGACTCCCCCAGATATTGCAATGTATTTCTCAAATTTGTGATTTACCCTTAAGAAAGTCACCAATCTGTCTATAATTGGGGAAAATCAATCAATTAGGTGAACATTGGATTACTCAGACTTCACCAACATTAAGTTAAATCAAGACCCCTAAACTTTACAAGGTCGATATCAACATTTAATCAACACATTCAAGATTAAAAAATAATTTGGCAACACAAAGGCAATAGCTCATGGCCACAGTTCGATACACACATTACAAGGCTACCAAATGAAATCAAACAGTATCATGCATAAAAGGCTTCAAGCCCATATACATTACATGTTTTAAAGCTTAAAATGCACAAAGAAACTAAGAAAACAACCTCAATATGAAGAAAAAATCTAAACTAACTGGGAAATAGGGATGGGTAAACTGCAAATCAACTCCAACAATTATAAGTCACACACTAAAGACTCACAATACCTCAAAAAAGGTATAGAAAGAAAAAGGAAAGAAAAGGGAACAAGGATTTCAAAGGGTTTTTTTTTTTAATTTGATAAGACCCTTTACCTTTTTATATCACGCATATTTAGTGGTCATTGCCTGAAAAAGTACCAATCCTGAAGACTGATTCAACGGATTCGATGGAGAACACATAACTGTTTGGAGCTCGAATTGTCTAAATAGAAAATACACTTTTCCACATGTTCAAGATCAGAGGCCTGACAAGATTGAGTGAGTACAACTCTTTCAATGAATCATTGAGTTGGTTCTTGTTTTGCCCAATGTTCCTTTTTCAACATTTGAAATTCTTTTCAACCTGCACTCACAACACATGTTATTGAAAGCAATAAAAACAAAAGTAAATACTTGGGTTTTCTTATAAGAAGTGTCCTATTTAATGTTGTGGAATGTCATAGTTCTCATTTCCTCAACATTTATTTTTGGGATTTAAGATGGTGTCATAACACAATATTCCTTTTTGCCTTGGATTGATATGAGTTGAGATCTAGAAAAATTGGGTCTCTAGTTGGTTGATAGACAACAAATGAGAAGTCAGCATTTGGGATAAAGTGGATAAGTCAATTTTCAACTCCTTTAATGCTTTGTCGGACCCTTCAATCTTGTTGAAGATCCTGGTAAGAATTTCCTCGATCCAATCTCCTTCTGGCCTAGCAGGGTCTTTTGGTCATTGAGGATCTCGAGGAGGCACAAATCTATCATTGTAAACCTCCCTATCTCTCTAATGTCAACTTTATTAATCCTTCCAACCATTATCTCAATCACCTTAGGTCCTACGTTGTCGTTGGTAATTTGGGTGAGAACCCCCTATTGGTTTCCCAAATATCGCCCTTATTCATTGTATAATGCCTAAAATTTGGCATCATCCGGGCACTACCTATCATGACCCAAAGTAGACCCTAGGCATAACATAGCGTAAAGAACCATGAGAGGCCATACACAAGATAATAGAAATAAACGATTAAAAAATATAGAATTTTCATATTTCAAAGATTTTGACAAAGTGGAGGTCTAGAATAAGTCTTAATAAGACAGCTAGTACATTATAAGGAATGTGATAGAACGTAACCCATGCATCACATACAAAGCATTTGTTAAAATTATTTAACCAACCGTGTTCTTCAATATTGTATACTGTAAGTATCATCTTCCATGTTTCTTCATATAGAAATACATTTAGAAAAGCATTTGTTAAAAAAAATAATGAAACATTGTCATTTTTGAGTGAGTTCAAATAAGATGGGGCATTATGACATATGTATCACTCACACAATTTATGTATGATGCTTGACATCATTTCTCTACCAGCAACTGCCATTGCTCGAGCTTCGTTAGTTATAATATGTGGGATAATACTTTCCATAGACATTGAAAATGTCAAAAATAACCATATGAAGATTCAAATAAAAAGTAAAATAAAAAATTATTTTGTCCATGATGATTTATTCCACGAAATTATGTATAAATCATATGATACTTAAATGTATGATATATGGTATCAAAATGCACAGCATCACCAAAAAAGTGTAGTTAATTACAGATCATCCATCTCTCCATAAAAAATAGTTATGCCCCCTTTAGAGTCAAGTTGAACATCCTAGGAAAATTAGTCTCACTCATTTGTCTATTATTGAATTCGTTAACAATTCTTTGAGAATGCTCTCCTTGCACCTTGGAGTTTATCAAATGATCTATAAATTATATAGAACTTGAGAATTAAGTAACAAGCAAGAAGAAGAATTCATATTTATCGTCTTTTTAACTATTTATTAAAACATGTCTTTTCACTGTTAGTTTATGTTAGCTACTAAGTTAAATCCCTTTTAGGTTATAATTAATATTTATTGAATTTTTAATTATTTATTAAAAGAAGTCATGAAATATATTTTTACTTGTCTTATATAGGTAATTAAACTCAATTAGGTATTAACACTAGTGTGTGACTGTAGATCATTTTAATGGTAAGATAACGATAAATTTTTTAAAATTAAATTATTTACAAATAGAAAAACATCATCAATTTGAAAATTTTAATCACTCGAGAAAACCAAAAAACTAATGACCTGTTAATTTTCTTTTTGATACCACCTCAAATAACAATTAGTTAATAAAAAACCTAAAATGATTATTTTAATACTTAAGATTAAATATAAAAAGGGTCAAAGGAAAAAATATATTAATAACACACCTCTAATATTATAAAAATGATTGATTTCATAAAAAAAAAATAAAAAAAATATCCATATTGAATTCTATTTTTTTCTACTTTATGAGTGTCAGAGTGATTGGGGCTTCCACACACTTCTATGAATATAGATATTTTATATTTCTTTTCTCCTACATTCCTAAAAAAAGTTTTATAAGATTCTATAAAAACATCAACTAAAGTTTAAAGAAAATAATAACTATTATATCTCAAATTTTACTTTTCCTTATTCAACATTTACTCAATCTTTGCTAAATCCTATTTTGTTAACAATAACATCCCATATTGCCTCTGTGTTCATTGAAAGACTTCCATTCTGAAGCTCAAACATATAATTTTTAACTTCTTTTCGTATCATAAATTGCAAAATATCAAAAAATTTGGGATTTACAACTGTTTCTCCATACTTGTTACCGACATTTCCACTCTGAGTTATTGAAATTTGGGGCATAAAATTTGACAGAGTAAATTTAGATGCAGATATAGGTTCCATACCTATTTGCTCGATTCGGTTCATTGGATTCATCTCCTTGGTAGATCTGAATCGAGGTAAAGAGAGAGTCAGCTGTGTTGATGGATCGGGCATTCCTGGTGCAACTGATAGAAGAGTAAAAAATTCACTTAGTGAGGCACTGGGCGGATAAAGACTCAACTGAGGTAACCTAGAGAAACCCAAATTGGTCATATTAGATACACATAGATTCAGAGATGTTGATGGTTCATGCATTACTAGTGAAATTGATAAAAAAAAGGAAAAATTTCACATAGTGTGGAAATAGGCGGACACAAACTCAACTGAGGGCACCTAGATAAACCCATATTGCTTAAATCAGATCCATATCAACTCAAAGATATTAATGGATCGGGTATCAAAGGTGAAAATTCTTAAAGAGGTAAAATTTGAACTGGTGGGGTAATGTGCGGATACATACACAACTGAGGGAAACCATCAAAACCCAAATTGCTCAGATCAAAACTGTATGGATTGCCTGAATTTTTACCCGCCCCGTTACTGAATGATTTCTTCAACGGAGGTTAAGGATCTCAAAAATTATTATTTTGAGATCGATGGGTGCTTTTGTTTAAGGGTGGAATTAAAATGATTTTTTATTGCATTATCTGTTCGACCTTTTATCAAACGGGCTATCTTAGCCCGTCGGTTACCCAATTTTGCATGAGCTCTAATAATAGTATTATCTTCTTCAAGAGTAAATGGTCGATGCTCCACTTTAGGATTAAGCTAATTACACCACCGGAACCTATACGATTTTCCAAATCAACTCGAAATAAATTGGCCAATAAGAGAGAAGTTCTCTGCTCCATGTTCCTTTACTAGTTTCGGCAATAGCTCTTCCTCTTCAGGATTCCATCGATGCTTGATCATACTTGTTTTCTTCATTGTTCCCATTGAATAAAACCAATGATATAGTAGAAATGGGAGAATGGGGTCTTGTGTTTACTTGATAAAAACATGTAGGGAGAGAGGGATATATATAGTGCGGTGGGGACAATGGATAGGAGTGAAAAAGTTAGTAGGCCATTATTAATTACAATGTATCATATAGCTAAATCTTAGGAATTAATAATTTTTTTAATTCTAGTAGTGTTTTGTGGTTTTGTTTTAAGTGGATTGGATCGTAGTATTATTGAAGTTTGACTAGCAGCTATTTTAGGGAACAAACATAATAACGTTCAAACTAACAATTTTAAGTACAATTATAGTTTGACTGATAGTTGATTGTAGGGAAATTCGTTTTAAGTGTATTCACACAAAACTAATGAATACGACAAATGATGTCATGACCCAACTTGCCAAGTCATGATGCACCTACTATAGTCCACTAGTAGGTAAGCCAACCAATACCCAAAACAAAAAGTAATGAGTACTATGGTAGAACTAACTAGAAAATAACACTAACAATAAGCAACAATAGAAACAGAAGCAAAGCAAAAACTATATATAATAGAAACTTTTCAAGAACTTGGAAGTCACGAGTCCAAAGCTGTCTAATATGAAAAAATTACAAGTCCCAAAAGGGGACCACAACAAGCCATGTAAAAGGCAAAAGTCTAGCTAAGATGAGTAAAAAAGGAGACAGGCAAATCTAAGGTGCCACGTACTAACCCTCATCTCTGATATCCCAAAGCTGCAAAAGATAGCATGAACGATCATCTTCGCTAGCTGGTACTAGGACCAACATTATAAAAAGATGCAGAGTATAGCGTAAGTACCAAAATAAAGGTACTATGTAGGCATCATAGGCCGACTGAACAGAAAATGTAAAAACAATCTGACAAGATAGAATCTAGAAACACACATAGGTCAAACTGGGTATAAAAAGAAAGCACATGAGCATACCGTAAGTAAATCTAAGTACACCCAAACAAAATATAAGTAGACAACAATAGCCCAGAAGATACACTCGTATACAAGTTTAAATAAAACTCGAACGGACCCTCATAAGCCTGATAGGTACACAAAATAGACAAGTCTACCAAGGAAAAAGTACCATGAACCACAATTCGGGCCCCTAACCCATGTAAGTATTAAGTCTAGTAGACTCCAAGCGTAACTATCAAGAGTTACAATCAATCGAGGCTACCAAAACAACTAGCCTACTTCCAGCCCAGCTAGCAACAGTGATTTGAGGGTGTGTTGACTCTGTTGAGGATCTCAGATAAGGTCACCCAGCAAAAAGTCAACTCCTAGAGGCATAAGCTGCCCAACTAGGAAAAGTAACCCAAGGGCGTGTCAACTCCAAAAAGGATCTCAAGTAGGCTCCAAGCCACTGTGGATCAAAATCCTCTACAAAAGGATCACAAAAGGCTCCAAGCCTAAAGCACCCAAATCCGAAGAAAGTGCAAAACCTCTGTTAACCCATCAGATCCGCAATTATAAAGAGAGAAGACAAAAAGTCTAACATTCTACACAAACGCGTAGACTAAGGCTCAAACTATCATACCTAAGTTTTCTATTCCAGTCTAGAAGGACTCAGTGCATCCAAAATGATGTAGAGAAATACCAAATTTACAAGAATCATAGGCTAAGGAAACTCTAGTCTATCCTAGATTAAGGCCGAACATGGTTCAGAAATTAAGTAATAGCACAAGTAATTCACAGAGCATGGAACAACACAGGTAACCCCAACTAGAATGGTGCTACACTCAAAACTATGTTGATTAATCCAAAAATATAGTTTCTAAGAAGATAAGAAAGAATGAATAGGCAGCCGCCTCCAATTCACACATTCTTGCTCAATCTAAAAAGAAACTGTAGCCTACATGTAGGCCGAGCATGCGCTCTCCAAATCACAATGATAGAGATTTCCTTTTTGAATTACTTCCGAACGTTGCCACACTATCAAGAATAGGATCACAATGTTAGTATGGTCGTTTAGACACCAAAATAACATAAAAAGGAAATGGACCAATTTTGAAGTCAAATGAGAATTGTGGGACCCGTACCAAAATTTCAAGAACTCTGTCAAGAGGTACTAAACTATGCCTCAAACTTGTGTAAAATTGAACACATTCTGAGGCATAAAACAACCAACACAACAGCTTTGCAATTTTAATTTCAAAAAAACAATATAAGGCAGCCTAAAAACACCCAAATTCACCTCAAACAGAGGTTCTTCCATAGCTCCCAATCACCAATTTACATTATCAAGATCACATAGGACTTTTAATCACTAAACTCTGACTTAAAATGACCAGGAAATCACAAATTTAGTATTTGAAACAAAGCTGCCTCGCATCCATAGCGTCTTTAAAGTCTTTATGCAACACTTAATCGCAAACATGACACGTCTTTGCAACAGTGGGCCTCGCGAATTCGGTGGGGGCCCTGCGAATGCACCCATATGCAAATCGACTTCTCGCAATTGCGTTAGGGGTCCTGTAAATGGCATAACCCTCAGGTCACCAAACGTCTATAGGAAAGCTCTAAACCAAAAATTGGAGGCATAGAAATGGAAATGACCAGGAGGTAATTACAATATCCACTACTAAAAAGGATCACGGAAAGACCTACGGTCTGGGTCCGTGGTTCACTGGCCAAAATTATTGTTTCTAATGACAAACCATGGTCCACAGTGACGGGGCGTGGGTCAGACCACGATTCGTTGACTGGGTCCGTCGATGGTCACCTGGCAGTTATTGTTAGGGGGAGTTTGGTATTTTTCTAATTAATTAATTCCTATACAACATTGTTTACCATTCACTAAGACCCTTATATAAGGTATGATATTTTTCATCCATGACTTCCATTATTTCTCTCTCTAGAAACTTGAAGAAGAAGAAGAATTCAACCTAGGGTTTCAAGTCAAGGTCTAAATTTCTCCATTGAAGGCTAGCTTTTGGATTCTAGGTATAGTTTTCATCCATGGAGATCCCAAATTCGTATATTTCTAAAGGTAGAATTCCCCAATTGAGTTACGGTTTTCTTCAATTATCGTGGGTTCTTTTCATTATTGATTTAAATGATTGAATTATGATCTCTTATGCATGAATTGATGAAATATGATGATTTTAAGATGATTTCCCCATGAACCCATGTTATCCCCATGTTTTCAAGTTATGAATCATATGATGTGAGATTTTGATCTTCAAGAAAGAGTTTTATGAAATTGAGCATGTATTGCAAGCTTTACATGTATTTATGATGAAATCCATATCTAACCCATGTTTTCTAAGTATTGATGTTTGAAAGTGGGTTTTGAACCTCAAGAGGTATATTATGGACTTATGCATTGTTTTTATGAAATCTATGCAAATGTTTTTAAGGGAACTTTGAGAGTAAAGTACCAATGATGATGTTGTATTGTGAAACGATGTTCTCATAAACACATACTAGCATAATGTGAAAAGTTTTCTCACATAGTAAGGATTCTTAGGTTTAAAGGCTTTCTCACCTAATTGAATCAAAGAGTAAGAGGTATCCTAACGAACTAGCCTGGTTTGGTTGTCCAAGGGAACCTTTCCATGATTAATGAAGTCAAGTAACTATTCCATGGGATTTTTGCTTATTACCGAGTGGATATTGATGATGGGATAAAAGCTCTCCCGTTAGTACATACTATATTTCTAGAAGTAATCTCATTAGATGGAAGCTCTCCCATTAATAGATGTCGGGTTTCTAGTTGAAATCTCCTTATCCCTAACTATGTGCCCCCATAGGTTGAATAGCTAGTGAATCCACTTAAGCTAGAAGTTCACGGTCCTTACCTTGGAAAGTAGGAAAACCCTTTTCGATGTGCCAGACACCGCGGGATTATGTTATAACTCACATGGTCTCTATGTCAGTTAATGCTAATTCTCCATAATTAATAACGAACTAAGGTTACTTCAAGAAGTATCACATATGATCTCAAAGGTTTTAAAGATTAAGTTAGTTTGTATTGACCATGATTTTATGACTTATGTGTCTAACTCTTTTATATCATGTTTTAGCTTGGTCAATTGCATGTCATGAAATGAAATGTCCCTTTTTGCATGATTTAAATATTTTATGTCTGGCTATCATGTGTGGTACATTGTTTTGTACTAACAGATACTCTTGCCTACATTTCCCCAAATGTAGGGTCTGGCAGTCAGGGTACTCAGTTTCGTGGCTAGAGGTTTCTTTGAGATATTTCCGAGCTTTGGTGAGTCCTCATGCTTTGAGGACGGAGTTTATTGTTTCACTTACTTTCATGTATTTTATCCTTTGAACATGTATGGCCTAGGCCAAATTTCATTCTATTGTATTAGATGGCTATGATGAGACAAGTGTTTTAGACATCCGCTTTGCTTCTATAAAATGTTTTGGACTTGGACTATTTTTTTACTCTTATTGTTCTATTTCTTATGTTATAAGATCTAAGTGGCTTATATGGAGTCATTCGGGGTTCTATACACCATGTTACATCTAGGGGGTACCCCTGGGTCGTGACAAACTTGGTAATCAGAGCACAAAGTTTAGAATGGTCCTAGGATGTCTCATAAGCCACGTTTAGTAGTGTCTTGTTCATAAGTGTGAAGCGTGCTGCATTTATGAATTAGAGGCTACAAGATGATTAGGAAAGTCCACATCTTTCATTACTTTTAAGTCGTGCGTTAGAGTTTAACTCTATAAGGTCTCTCTCCTAATCCTTATCCGATGCTCTACAGGTCATGGCTTCACAAAGATCTTATAATAGAAGGAATGTGAGGGAGAATGAGGAAGAGGAAGATTTTCCCCAAGATCCTCAAGTTTCGATCAATCCTTTGGCCGAACAAGTTTCTAATGCGGATTTTAGTGTTGATTTTAAAGTGTTGGCTCAAGCCATGATTGCCCAATCCATTAGGGAGGTAGTGGTTCCCATGAACCCAAATATGGGTACGGCGGATTCAAGAGTGAGGGACTTCAATAGGATGAATCCTCCGAAGTTTCATGGTTCTAAAGTTGAGGAAGATCCTCAAGAGTTTATTGAATAGGTCTATAAGGTTTTTATGATCATGGGAGTTACACAGGTGGAAAAGGCGGAGTTGGACGCTTATCAGCTAAAAGGTGTGGTTCAAATATTGTATAACCAATGGAAGGAAGGGAGACCGAAAGATGCGGGTCCTCTTTATTGGTAGAAGTTTAAGGCCGATTTTCTTAATAGGTTCTTTCCCATTGAGTGGAGGCGAGTGAAGGTGCTTGAGTTCATTAGCCTTCTGATACACTCAAATTACACCTCCCTAAAGAAGCGTAAGCGATCATTATCAAGTAAAGAACCCAACATGTAGGTTGGGGTCGATCCCTCGAGGAATATGGTTTAGACTTATATTGAGCTTACGATTATATTCTTTTAGTCAACGTACTTCTGAAACAAGTAATTAAAGAGGGGGTTTGTGAACAAATTATGAAAGTTATGTGAACAATTAGTAATCATGATTCAAACTTTTGTTGTTATCCAGATGAGAGAAAAACTAGAGTGTACGTGTTCCCCATTAGCTCGTAACGCGATAATCCTAGTAATAGTAATCATTTCCTAGTGTATTACATACAAAGTGATAAGTTAGGTATCTCTAATTCCTTGGTCCGGCAACTAGAGAATTTCACCCCGCACCTTGGTCCAGCTACGTGTGTATAATTTACTAACCGTTACCATTAGCTCATATTAGACATCACATCGATGTATGGCTTAGTTTTCACCCTCGCACCAATCGACATTAGACTATTAGATAGTATCACAGTAAATCTATGTTGATAATTCTTTTCTTATTAACTACCTCCTTGGTCCGGTAAGTAGCAACAAGGCGAGTTCTAACGCGTGCACTCATTAAAAAAACTTCTAAACGAAAAAATTATCAATGCATGCAATAACACTATTCAAGAATTACTTAGTTACTATTCATACTTTGTTAATCACTCAGGGTTCCCACAACCCTAGTTGTGGATTTACTTACCCATAGTAGCAAGAACACAATTCATATTTTTAGATGAAGAAATCATGAACTTACGTAATGAGAAGAATAAACCTAGAATCTCAACTTGAATTGCGAAGTCAAAATCTTCAAAACGAACTTAGGAAATTAATAATTGCTAAAGTTGCAAGTTAATCTCCAAATCCAAAAACTAGAACTAAAATAATAAAGTCTAACCCCCAAAAACGAATTTTACATGCCCTATGTCTAGAAAAACAAGTCCCAACTAAAAAGGAAACGAAATAAGGAAATAAAGTTTCAGATGCGGTTTCGATCTATGACACTGACCTACGGTCCGTAGGTCCCATCCGTGACTCACGACTTAGGCATTTTTTTCAACTTCAAAATCTGCACTTCTCAGCTTCAATCGACGGACCAACAGTATGGACCGTGGATTGATCCACCGTCCGTGGGTCCTCCTCTGTAGCTCCATACTTAAAATCTTCAAAATCAGGTACTGGAACCCCCTCTCTAAAGCATTTGACGGACTTGCAGGATGGCCCGTAGGTTGACCTACGGTCCGTCGTTTCAGTTCGTTGTTCCACACTTCGTCAAGAATTCCCTGATTTCTTCTTTATGCATTTCTTGCCCATTTAAGATCACAACATACGGAACGTAAATGGACCTATGGTCCGTCAATCACTTTCATAGATTCCCTTTTCTACCAAATTCTTCAGCTATGTCGCATACTTCAATGTCCTAACTTATTTCCTACAAACATGATTAAAATACATTAATACCAATACAAAATGGCCCTAAACACACACAACTCTTAAGTGAATGTATTAAAAATACAATAAACTCAAGGTATATCAACACCCTTAACTTAAATTCATTGTTTGTCCACAAGCGACACACTAAGACTCTAAACGACACTTGTATAAAAGAAAGCATCCAAGCACAAGCAATCACATGTCTCTCTATCCTGACTTTCTTTTCGAGTGCAAATCTTTTCTCTCAGAGTCAACTAGCTAACTCATATGGATCAAAAAATGACAAAGATCGACCATTCAACACACAACATACACTATTTTGCTATTACCAAGGTGCCAACTTTCCACCAATGTAACTAGTGCCCTTACTTCATACGAAATCCCTTTTTTCACACGATGAATATAATTTTGAGTACAAGGATTCATTCAACACTAATGCTCAGAAGTGATTTCAAGTACAGTTAGTGCTCAATACCATAGGCTTGCCCTTATTTTCACTGCTTAGACTTTCCAAACTAGTTGCTAGTAGCACTATAGGACTTTCTTAGCTTGTAACGTAAGCTCAGGGTCAAGTGTGGTACATTTGGGTACTTTTTAGTAACTTTCTGCCCTCCTTGACATTACATTGGCTTTTTACCTCTTCCTTGACCTACTTTTGGCATCCTTTCAGTTTAAGCTCTTCCCTTATTTCTTTGCAACATGGATGTGACTTTTGCCTTTTTGAGTCTTATTTTTCACTTTCTTCTTTTTCTTTCACTTTCTTTTTCTTTTATTTCTTTCAACACTTTTCTTTTGCATAAAGTCACATCCTCTTTCATACTTTTTCTCTTTTAAACACCAAACTCTTTTCATACCCTTTTTTTCATTTGGTTTCCTTTTTCATAGCCAGTCTCAACTTATGCATTTTGAATTAGTTAAGGTGCACAATGTCCGATGTCGGACTAGGGCCAAGATCAAGATAACTTTTGGGCTTAGCCACCCTCAACTTAGGCCTTTGGCCTAAGTCAAGGTGCACATGTCCAAGGAGGGACCGGGGCCAAGACGATGGTTTTAAGGGAAGGTGAGTTAGCTGAATCAAAAGAATTGGTCAATTTTAGGGTCAAATATTTGGATCAAAAGGGAATGATGCTATCATTTGGTTAGAGCGTTTTAGGGTTAAGTGGACTAATTTGAACAATGGCCTAAGATCACTACCTAACTTCTAGCCTAGATTATCCTAGCAGGATCAACGGGGCAAGTTCTAGATTGGCATAAAACTGTTTGAACAAACAACTATTCTCACACACTCTTGGTACATAGTTTCATTATTAGATTATCAGATTACCCAGTTCAAGTTTTAGCTTAAGTCATGAAATAAAGTTGGTTCTTTATTATGTAATACTCAAAGCCAACACATTCAACTCATTCTAGCCTACAGATTTTAGCACATATCGCAAATTTTGGATGGGTATCATTTTTCTTCCTTTATTATGCCACCATGCTTTCATTCTTTCTCATGCTTCTACACGTACAATCCTGACACATGCCGGTTCAACTGAAAATAACACAGTCTCTTGGGGAAAAAGAACGCAGGCAAGAAAACCCCAAGAGAGGATTATGAGTTGGGTTACTTAGACTTCACCTTATTACTCACAATCCATTTACCCCACCCCAACAAAATAGAGCGCAATTGTCCCCAATGCACAAAAGTAAACAATAAAGGATTAGGTGAAGCAAACATGTGGCGCATAGCGTCGAAGACTCATCAACAAGCGGGTGGGTCTAGTTTCCCGGAGCCCGCTGGAACAATACTTGGGTCACCCTCAGTACTGCCCATATCATCTATCACAGCACCCTTAGTAGTGCCCACATCATATATCACAGCACCCTCAGTAGTGCTATCAATTACTCTTACCACACCATTAATGGTGCTCACATCATCTTTCCCAACATCAACTACCTCAGTATCGGGCGTGGAACTCGAGGCCCTAAGCGCAGTCTCTCGAACCCTCTGCTGGAGCAAGTTTTCATCAACAATGGAGGATCTCCTACCCTGCTTATTCTACTGGCGTTCCCGCTTCTTAGCTCGAGCATCCTCAGTAGTATCAAAAATATTAATAAAACGGTGCCTCTTCCCTCAGACACGGGTTGGGTCGGGCTGTGCTATGTCCTCACTAAATAAAGCACCAAGCACTGTATCATCAGCTAATACATTATATGCAGACTCTGGCTCATCTTTGGGTGGGGCAATGATGGCATCAAGGTCATCCCGGAGACTGTCTAACTCGGTCCAGAAAGAGGACATATCTGTAGCAGGGGCTGGTCGCTCGAGGACTCTCAACTTGAAGGCATCCAGGCGGTTATGAACGGCCTAGACCTTCTGGTACATCATGGTCTCCATCCTCCGCTCCATCCTTGCCTCGGACTCTACAATAGACTTCTGCATCCATGGCTTCACATGATGAAGTAGTGTGGCCAACTGTGCCTCCAATTTTTGAACTCGGGCCAAGGGCACAACAACAACTCCGGAAGGTGGGGTGGCTCTGGATGAGCTAGGGGTTCGACTGGCAGCCTGAGATAGGGAGCCCTGGGCATCATCAGTGTGGGCTGGAGGGTCAGGGTTATCACTCTTCATCTGCTTCAACTACTAAATTTGCTCCTAATGGCGCCACCTCAATCTGTGGGTCACATCGTGGGGCAACTACATTTGCTGCATCCTGAATAAGGCCGATATCAAGTGTCCTGGTCGCATGTACCAAATTGTCATAATGCCAGATAGGCACCACAGCATCCCTGCACAATTTAAAATTCATACACGGAAAGGGTAGAGTAGTGGTAGTCTTTAACGCCCTCTCATGGATCGCTGCCAACAACATGTAGGCACACTCTATCTCGAACCCAGCTACTAGAGCCGCAACCGTCACCGCTCTATCCCAAGTAAGTGCATTATCGGCCTTAGTGGGCAATATCATGTTGTGTACCAGAAGCCAGAAGAACTTGGCCACCAAGTTTAGGGTGCCCTTTCGAATACCCAAACACGCTATGCTTACCCACTCCGCGCGCTCTCCATCCACTGCTATACGCCTAGCTAACCAAAGTAGGACATCTTCCCTCTTCTCTACATGCCACTGGAACTCACCGCCCTTCACTATAGCCTACCGGTAGTCAAAATTATCCAGTGTTGAGTGGCCAAGAGGTGCTCGGACCGTAGAGGAATCGGATGATAGTGACCGACGGTATGTCCACCGGAACACCCTGGACTAAAGTGCAAGTGAGTGGGTCCTTGGCCGTGGGCTTGGCCCGTCTGTCGATAGAGCCCCGAAGTGTGGCAACATAGGAAGCATAGAACTCCCTCACAATCTCCTCGCTATAAGATCCAGGGTTCCGAGCCATCCAATCAAACTTGTGTTTTTGGAAGAGCCGATGGATGTCGGGTATGGTGTGTAGGCTCCCCGTAAGAACTCTGCTCTCCTCAGTGACTTGTCGGGCCATCCTCTTCTCATTCAACATCGAGGCATCTCTGTATATCTTCTATTGACCCTCTACACAACACCTATTAGGCTCTTCAGCAACCGAATGAGGGTTTGTGTTTGGTGGCACTAGAAACATCCCCGAACTAGTAGCCTCAGTAGACGAGGCAGCCCCACCATGCGACCTCAAGCCTGTGGCAGACTCAGAAGCAGACCCTGCAGCAGATGTGGACTCAGAACCGGAGGTAGACCCAGTCGGTGACCCGATTAGTGTATCCTTCTCATCATACTAGGAGGCAGTGACTACGTTAGGGACCACCTTCTTGGACTGATTTCAAGTAGCCCGGGGTGCTGTGGGTGATGTCCTTTCAGTGGGGGGGACATATTTGGGGTCCTTCTCCGCATCAGTGTCTTCATCGATTAGCCAAAAAGTCGGTGCCATGGATATGGATCTACCCTTGACGCTGTGGAGGGAGAATTAGTACAAATACAACCTAAAAACACTTTCAAAATTTTTTTAGAACAAAGAACGAACCAAAACAAAAAACCAAATTTTTTTTAGACAGTTGCTTCAGTGGCCACCTACGGTGGGTATCTACAGTCCGTGGATCCGCTCCATAGGTCAGAAGTCCCCAAAAAGTTGGGCTCTGATGGGAACCACAGATGTGCAGAATGGTCCGTAGATTTACCTACGGATCGTAGTCCACTTTCGTGGTTCCACACTTAGTGGAATTGTTTGTGCCACAGACCCATTCTACTATCCGTAGATGGGTCTCATGGATCCAGTTTGTGCCAGGTATCAATCACTCTTCACTTCGAAACCAAATTTTATCAATTCAGACCTATTGACCTTAGCCTAATCATGCATATCAGCATAATTTATGCTATTTTGTCATCCCAAGGGTTCCAATTACTGAATTTTTAACAGGTATTGCATACGAGGCTAGGAACCGTGAGTCGAAACTTGCATTTAGACTCTTATTTCACTAATTTTACACATTATAAAGATAACACAATCACAATCTATCATCCCAAGGATGTTTATAGTTTTAGTTTAGCATGCATTTTCATACAACATCTACCTAAGGTTAAGACCCAATTCCTTACTTTTTATAACAACAATGAATCGAAAATTCAAAGTGAAGGGAGAGTCGATTACCTTACAAATAAAGGAAATGGGGTGATTGTGTGATGACTCTAGACTTCCAATACTTCTAACTTGCTTTTCGCATCGAACTCGGACACCGAAACCTCTTGGGGAATTAGAAATGAAGGGATTTTGGGAGAGAAGAAGAAATTGGAGATTATGGGTTGATGAAATGTCGAGTAATCAATAGGGAAATGGGAGTAATATGAAGGGATTTTAGTAGTTAGAGGGGCTTAGAAACGGTTGGGAGTAAAATGTGGGAGATGGGGAATGATTTGAAA
This sequence comes from Solanum megistacrolobum, assembly GCA_029582645.1. Lineage (NCBI taxonomy): Eukaryota > Viridiplantae > Streptophyta > Magnoliopsida > Solanales > Solanaceae > Solanum > Solanum megistacrolobum. Next base: position 21,263 of record JAJOON010016613.1, on the reverse strand, counting down.
TTGGGGGTTTTATTTAAGAGGGTCCGGGTCGGGTCAGGCAAACTAGGGTTTAGACCCATGAGACCTCGTCTACGGTCCGTGGGTCGACCTACGGTACGTAGATTGGGTCCGTAGATCACTCTCATACTTAGAAATTTCAGAGAACTTACCTGGGATCTACGGACGCCATTCATGGTCCGTGGAATGAACCACGGACTGTTGAATGGGTCTGTAGACATCTACTACAGACTTTTTCTACAGATTTTACTTTTCAACCCTGTACATGTAGCAATTGTTAGCCCTTTCTTTTTACATTTTTGGGACTCTTTTTAGACACGGACCCTATACTATATATAGCCAACACTAAAACAAAAATAACGCACCTATCTAAAGGAATACAGAAAAACAGCTAAACAATGAAAACTACCAAACCGAAAAGAAAATCCTACAGTTGGCTAGAATGTACAACTTGGGTTGCCTTCCAAGAAGCGCTTGATTTAACGTCGCGGCACGATGCAGGCCTCTTGATTACTCAGACTTCATCAAGATAATAGGCCTCAACAACTTCTTGCACACATTCTGCGTTTCCCAGATAGATCTTGATCATTTGCCCATTTACCTTAAACCTCGTTCCCTCACTATTTTCAAGCTCGACCACTCCATGTGGGAGCACTTGCGTGACTAAGAATGGCCCGGTCCACTTGGACTTGAGCTTGCCCGAAAATAAACACAACGTAGAGTTGAATAGAAGCACAAGATCACCCACAACAAATTCTCGCTTTTCAATTCTTTGATCATGATACTTCTTCATCTTCTCCTTGTACAAGGCTGAACTTTCATAAGCTCTTAGGCAAAACTCATCAATCGCATTCAAGTCACTCATTCTCTGATTTGATGCAGCGCCCCAATACAAATTTAGCTTTTTTATTACCCACATAACCTTGTGCTCTAGCTCTACTGGCAAATGGCAAGACTTCCCATATACAAGTTAATATGGGGACATACCTATAGGAGTCTTGAATGCAATGCGATAGGACCATAGAGCATCACCAAGCTTCCTCGACCAATCCTTTCTATTAGCATTCACAGTCTTTGCCAAAATCTGCATTTCTCTCTATTGGACACTTCGACTTCCCCACTAGACTACGGATGGTAAGGAGTGGCTATGTTATGGCGGACGCCATATTTCTCAAGTAACGCTTTGAAAAACTTATTACAAAAGTGAGAATCTCCATCACTGATAATTGCCCTAGGTGTACCAAATCTGGAGAAGATATTCTTTTTCAACAAAGCGCTAACACTCTTACCTTCATTGTTGGAAAGCGTGATTGCTTCCAATAACTTCAATACATAATCAACCGCAACAAGAATATATTTCATCCCATGTGAACTCAAAAATGGACCGATAAAATCAATGCCCCATACATCAAACAACTCTATCACCAATATAGGATTCATATGAAGCTCTTAACTCTTTGAAATTCCTACCTCTCTTTGGCAACGGTCACATGACTTGGCCAAATCATGAGCATCTTGGTGGATGGTAGGCCAATAATACCCACACTGCAAAATTTATGCACAATATGAATACCATTATGATACCCACCAATAGGTGATGAATGGCACGCCTTTAGTATACTCAACATCTAGACCTTGGGCACACAATGACGAATAATCCCATTAGCACAACTACGATACAAATAAGGCTCATCCTAAAAGAACTTCTTCACATCATGCATAAACTTTTCCTTTGGTGAAAAGACAAATCCGATGACACCAGATCACTTGCCAAATAGTTAGCAAGGTCTGCGAACCAAGGTATTAGATCATGAGAAGCAGCCAATACTTGTTCATCTGGAAAAGCATCATCAATTTCAGCCCTTTCACCAAGCTTGAGCATAGTTTCTTCCTCCAATCTAGACAAGTGATCGGCAACATGATTTTCTATCCCCTTTCTATCTTTCACCACAAAGTCAAACTCTTGCAGCAACAACACCCATCTAATCAACCTCGGTTTTGCATCCTTCTTAGCCATCAAATAAGTCAATGCAGAATAGTCAGTATGTACAATGACCTTAGTACCAAGCAAGTAGGATCGAAATTTCTCGAATGCAAAAACCACCGCAAAAAGCTCTTGTTCAGTAACTGTATAGTTCTTTTGAGCCACATTTAGAGCTTTGCTAGCATAATAAATAAGAGGAAGAATCTTCTCTCGCCTCAGTCCCAACACCACACTAAGCGCCACTCCACTCGCATCACACATTACCTCAAACGGTTGTCCCCAATCCGGTGAAATAATGATAGGTGCAGTAACTAACTTCTCCTTCAACTCTACAAATGTTCTCAGTCAACCATCATCAAAATCAAACTTATACTCCTTTTTGAGCAGTTTGCATAGTGGATGTGCAATTTTGGAGAAATCCTTGATGAACCTCCTATAGAAACCTTCTTGCCCAAGAAAACTTCTAACACTTTTAATAGAGATAGATGGTGGAAACTTTTCTATTAACTCAACTTTCACTCTATCAACCTTGATAGCCTTCTTGGAAATCCGATGAACCAGAACTATCCCTTCTTTCACCATGAAGTGGCACTTCTCCTAATTGAGCACAAGATTGCACTCTTTACACCTTTTAAGCACCTCGACCAAATGGTTCAGACAACGATCAAAAAAATCACCTACCACAAAGAAATCATCCATAAATACCTCAATAGTGTCCTCCACCATATCAGAAAATATCGACATCATACAATGATGGAAGGTCGATGGAAAGTCGCTAGAGAATTGCACAACCCAAATGGTATCCGTTTGAATGCGAAAGTCCCATAAGGGTAAGTGAAGATGGTCTTCTCTTGGTCTTTCGGAGCTATATAAATCTGATTGTAGCCTAAATAACCATCAAGGAAACAATACCAACCCTTACCCGCAAGTCGGTCCAACATCTGATCCATGAACGGCATAGGAAAATGGTCCTTTTCTGTCCAAACATTCAATTTTCGGTAGTCCATACTGACTCTTCATCCAGTCATTGGCCATATCAGAACAAGCTCATTTTTCTCATTAGGTACCACAATAATCCCACCTTTCTTGGGAACACACTGAACAGGACACACCCAACTACTATCTGTAATGGGATAAATAACTCCAGCATCCAGCCACTTGATGATTTCCTTCTTAACTACCTCTTGCATAGGTGGATTTAGTCTTCTCTGGTGCTCAATACTAGGCTTGTGATTCGGCATAAGTTGAATTTTATGAGTACAAATACCAGGAGGAATCTTAGTAATGTCCGTAATAGTCCACCCAATAGCTCGCTTGAATTCAACATGGAAACAAATGCCTCAACTTGTGCCACATTCAAATCTACCGCAATGATGACCAGTAAAGTACAATCTCTCCCCAAGAATACATACCTCAAATGTGATGGTAGAGCCATAAGCTCTAATTTCGGTGCCTCCTCAACAGATGGTCTAGCAGGTGGAGAGTCGCGATTCTTCATGTCTAATTCCAATCTCTTTGGTTTTGAACGGAATTCAAACCTATCAAGTGTGGCGACCAATTCATCATAGTCTTCAATACCATCACTATTAAAGTTTATCGTTACCGCTGCTAGTGAATCAACACCCAACCTCTCTTCAATAGGCACCTCAGAACCACTCTCTACAATATGTGTCACCATAGATATAGATTTGTGCTCACTACTCTGCTTAATGGACCTAGAGATATTGAAAGTTGCCTCTTCATTGTTCAATCAGAACTTCATATGCCCTTTCTCCATATCAACCAAGGCACGCCCAATGGCTAGGAAAGGTCTCCCAAGAATAATGGGAACCTCAAAATCAACATCACAATCAAGTATCACAAAATCTGCAGGAAAGATAAAAGACTCCACTTTCACTAGTACATCTTGGAGCACACCAATGGGCTTCTTCACAGTTCTATTGGCCATAAGCAGTCGCATCACAGTTGGTTTTGGATCCCCTAAACCCACCTTCTTGTAAATAGATAATGGCATTAAATTGATACTAGCACCCAAATCGCACAGCGCCTTTGCAAAATGTAGCAACCCAATGGTACAAGGAATAGTGAAAGCCCCAGGATCTTCTTTCTTCTACAAAAGGGACCTTGTAGCAATAGCACTACAATGTTGCAACTTATCATCATCTTCAAAACTCACAGCCCATTTTTTAGTTACCAAATACTTCATAAACTTCACATACCCAGACATTTGCTCCAAAGCTTCTATCAACGGCACATTGATGGAAAGCTGCAGCAACATACTAATAAACTTGCGGTATTTCCCATCTTCAGTCCTCTACACTAACCTCTCTAGGAAGGGAGGTGGAGGTCTAGGTATGGGAATAACTTTCTGAGTTATCTCCGCTTCCTTCTCTGTTGCATTCTCGGGCTCTTCATTTACCTCAATCACATCATCATCTTTACTAACCTCAACTTCAACCCCAGATGGCATCGGTGGATCAATGGTCTGCTTACCCCCTCTAGTAGTGACTATCATACAATGCCCATCATTCTTTGGATTTTGGATGGTCTTGCTAGGAAATATGCCAGGTGGACGTGGGTCCACTGTAGTAGACAATTGGGTCATCCGTAGCTCAAGATGCCTGATCGACACTGCATACGCATCAACTTTTTGACCAATACCGGACAAGTCATTTCGCATCTCCTTCACATTCTCGTCAGTCGCATCAAACCTCTTCATCATCTTCTGCATCATATCTTTAATACGCAACATATTACCTCCAGCTTCCCTATTACCAGATTCCCAATTTTGGGGATGGACATAAGGCCCAACACGATTGTTTCTGTTGCCATAGTTGTTCCTGTTGTAGTTGTTATCACGATTGTATTTCCCATCCCGGACATATTGACCCTCTCGGTTATAGTTTCCATAGTTTCGACCTTGGTTTCATTGACCTTGGAGCCAATTATCCGTATTGGAACCTTGGTCGTTGTCTCGAAAACCCCCCGTCTGATCATTCACCGCATGAGTATCCTCTTCATAGTAATATTCCTCATCCAGTGGTGAATTTCTAGTCATATAATTGCCAGCATTTACCTTTTCAGTACCTCCACTTACATGCTTCAACACCAACCCCAGTTTGGTCCTCATCTGAGCCATCTCCTCATGAATATCATCGATAGATTGGTTAGTTGTAGCTTGGACTGGAAACATGTTTCTCCCTGTTACGACTTTCTACTTCTCCATGCTTTATTGTTCTAGAAAATCTTCTCCAGTTTCTCTGCAATCTGCTGAATAGTGCACTCACCATATGAACCCCCAACGATAGTATCAAGCACTGCCTTACTATTGTCATCCTGACCTCAGTAGAAGTATTCCTTCAGTGATTCATCATCAATGCGGTGATTTGGGACACCTCTTATGGAAGCAGTGAACCTGTCCCAAGAACTACTCACAGACTCTCCAAGTAGTGCCACGAAGTTGTTGAGTTTATCTTTGTGGTTAAGCTTCTTTGATGGGAAAATATCTTGCGAGAAACACCTCAGTTAATTGTTCCCATGTGTAGATTGAGTTATAAGGAAGCTCATTAAACCACACAACAGCATCGCCGGTCAATGATAGATGGAATACTCGCAATCCAATGACATCCATGTCCAAGTCCGATCGACCCACACAACTTTTGCAAACACTCCTCAACTTAGTTACATGTGCATGTGGATCCTCCCATGCCAAACCAACAAACAATCCCCTCGCTGTAAGCCTCTGCATTAAACTGCTAGTCACCATAAATGTATGCCCCGGAGGTAGAGGGGGTAGGACAAGAGGTCCTTCAGATTCAGCGGTATTAAAGTTGACCCTATAGTTATCATACAGTCTTGATCTTGGTAGATCATGTACCCTCAATGCATCTACGAGTAGATTCTTAGCTTGAACCTGATTATTCTCATCACCAAACCTCAGAGGCAGCAACCCAACTCCACCATCTAAATTTCCTCCGATAGGATTGACTGGGACTCCTTGGTTATTCATTTTTCGTAAAGTTCTGTTCAATTTTGGATTGTAAGGAGTAAGTGGTTCACTTTGGATCCGTGTACTTGGGATAGAGTAGAAACTTGAGAGAAACAAAAACAAAAGAAAAAGTAAAATTAGGAAATATTTTACTAAAGTTCAATAATATAGTTCAACTTAATCAAAAAGCCTTAATTCTCCAGCAGCAACACCAAAATTTGATACACTCAAATTACACCTCCCTAAAGAAGCGTAAGCGATCGTTATCAAGTAAAGAACCCAACTTGTAGGTTGGGGTCGATCCCACGAGGAATATGGTTTAGGCTTATGTTCCACGTAAGATTATATTCTTTTGGTCAACGTACTTCCAAAACAAGTAATTAAGGGGAGGGGGGGGAGGGGGTTTGTAAAACAACTTCTGAAAGTTATGTGAACAATTAGTAAGCAAGATTTAAACTTTTGTTGTTATCAAGATGAGAGAGAAACTAGGGTGTACGTGTTCCCCATAATCTCATAACGCGGTAATCCTATTAATAGTAATCCTTTCCTAGTGTATTACATGCAAAGTGATAAGTTAGGTATCTCTAATTCCTTGGTCCGGGAACTAAAGAATTTCACCCCGCACCTTGGTCCGGCTACGTGTGTATAATTTACTAACCCTTACCGTTACTTCATATTAGACATCACATCAATGTATGTCTTAGTTTTCACAGCCGCACCAATCGACATTAGACTATTAGATAGTTTCACACTAAATCTATGTTAATAATTATGTTTTTATTAACTACCTCCTTGGTCCGGCAAGTAGCAACAAGGCGAGTTCTAACACGCGCACTTGTTAAAAAGACTTTTAAACGAAAGAATTATCAATGCATGCAATAACACTATTTAATAATTACTTAGTTACTATTCATACTTTGTTAATCTCTCATGGTTCCCACAATCCTAGTTGTGGATTTAGCTACCCATAGTAGCAAGAACACAATTCATATTTTTAGATGAAGAAATCATGAACTTACGTAATGTGAAGAATAAACCCAGAATCTCAACATGAATTGCGAAGTAAAAATCTTCAAAACAAACTTAGGAAATTAAGAATTGCTAAAGTTGCAAGTTAATCTCCAAAGCCAAAAACTAAAACTAAAATAATAATGTCTAACCCCTAAAAACGAGGTTTACATGCCTTATATATAGAAAAACAAGTCTGAAATGAAAGGAAATGAAATAAGGAAATAAAATTTCAGACGCAGTTTCGATCTACGACACTGACCTACGGACCATAGGTCTCTTTCGTGACTCAGGACTTAGGCATTTTTTTCAACTTCAAAATCGCCGCTTCTCAGCTTCAATTGACAGACCAACAGTACGAACCGTGGATCGATCCACGGTTCATGGGTCCTCCTCCATAGCTTGATACTTAGAATCTTCAAAATCAGGTACTGGAACCCCCTCTCTGAAGCATTTTACGGACTTGCAAGACGGCCCATAGGTCGACCTACGGTCCGTCGTTTGAGTTCGTGGTTCCACACTTTGTCAAGAATTCCCTAATTTCTTCTTCATGCATTGCCTGCCCATCTACGATCACAACCTACATAACGTGAATTGACCTACGGTCCGTCAATCACTTCCATAGATACTCTTTTCTACAAAATTCTTTAGATGTGTCTCATACTTCCACGTCAAAACTGATTTCCTGAAAACATGATAAAAATACATTAATACCAATACAAAATGGCCCTAGACACACACAACTCTTAAGTGAAATGTATTAAAAATATCATAAACTCACGGTATAGCATCGTTGACAAGGAAATATGAGTGTGAGGGAATATGCTCTAAAGTTCACTCAATTGCCGAAGTATGCTCCATCAATTGTTGCCGATTCAAGGGTAAAAATTATTAAGTTTGTTTTGGGTGTGTTTGAAATGGTGGTTAAATAGTGTTGAACCGCTATGCTTATTAATGACATGAACATCTCTCGTCTCATTGTCCATGCACAACAAATTGAGGAAGAGAAACTCAAGGAAAAGTCTAGGAGGCAAAAAGGGCTAAGATCGGTGATGGAAATCTCTCTAATGCAAGGTCCGGTGGACAAGGTCGTCCTAGATTTCAACAAAGGTTTTTTGGTCAAGGTTCCTCGAATGCTCCTCCTAAGTTCAACCAAGATAGGGTGTCTAACCCTAAGCCTCAAGGAGGTAATGGTACATGATCTTCATTTCCTAGGTCTAATTGTGCTAAGTGTAGTAGGAAGAACAAGGGTAAATTCCTAGCCGATATGGATGGTTGCTTTGGTTTTGGTAAGATTGGTCACAAAATAAGTAATCGCCCAACGCATACGGCTATAGGAAGAGAGGGCAAGCAAGCTACTACTATTTGTGCCGGTCCCAATGCTCCTATGCAAAACCGCTTCTATGCACTTTAGACTCGTGGTGAACAAGAGGGTTCTCCGTATGTGGTTACCAATATGTTGAAATTTTTCCAACTTGATGTTTATGCTTTACTTGATCCCAGTGCTACCTTGTCTTTTGTGACGCCATGTGGCTATGAGGTTTGATGTTCTTCTAGATGTGTTTTAGGAACCTTTTTCTGTCTCTACTCCTGTTTGTGATTTTATCGTGGCTAAGAGGGTCTATAGAAAGGGTTTCGTTTCCTTGTCCCATAGAGTTATTCCTGTTGACTTGGTAGAGCTTGATATGTTAGATTTTGATGTTATCTTGGTTATGGATTGGATGCACTCATGCTATGATTATATCGATTGTAGAACTCGTGTAATCAAGTTTCAGTTTCCAAATGATCCTATCCTAGAGTGGAAGGGGTAAATTCAATGCCTAAGGGTCCATTTGTCTCTTATCTTAAAGATAGAAAGATGATTTGTAAAGGTTTATTTTACCATCTAGCAAGGGTGAGGGATGTAGATTTCGAAACCCCTTCTCTCAAGTCGGTCCCCATTGTATATGAGTTTTCGGATGTGTTTCCAGATGACTCACCTGGTATTCCTCCCGAACCGAAAATAAATTTTGGTATTGACCTTCTCCCAGATAGGCAACCTATCTCTATTCCTCCTTACTGTATGGCTCCGGCATAACTTAAGAAGTTGAAAGAACAATTAAAAGATTTGTTGCATAAGGGTTTCTTTCGACTGAGTATCTCTCCATGGGGTGCTCCAGTTTTGTTCGTTAGAAAGAAAGATGGTTCTTTTCGTATGTGTATTGACTATCGTCAGTTGAATAAGGTGACTATTAAGAATAAGTATCCTCTTCCTAGGATATATGATTTATTTGACAAACTTCAAGGAGCAAGTTATTTCTCTAAGATTAATCTTCAATCTGCTTATCACCTATCAAGGGTGAAAGATGATGACATTCTGAAGATGATTTTTTGAACTCGGTATGGTCATTATGAGTTTTTAGTAATGTCGTTTGGGTTGACTAATGCTTCGATGGTGTTTATAGGTTTGATGAATAGGATGTTTAGACAATATCTTGATATGTTTAAGGGTATTGAGGTAGACCCTAAGAAGATGGATGCGGTCAAGAGTTGGTCTAGACCTCTAACTAATTCAGATATTAGAAGTTTCATGGGTTTAGACGGTAACTATAGAAATTTTATTGACATATTCTCTTCAATTTCCTCTCCTTTGATGGCTTTGACTCAAAAAAAGGCTAAGTTTATATGGTCCGAAACATGTGAAAAGATTTTCCAAGAGTTGAAGGATAGACTTACTTCCGCTCCAGTGTTGACCTTAGCGAAAGGGACAGATGGTTTTGTGGTTTATTGTTATGCCTCTAGAATTTGGCTAGTGTCTGTGCTTATGCAAAATGGGAAAGTTATTGCCTATACCTCAAGGCAACTTAAGATATATGAGAAGAATTAGCCTAAGCACGACCTTAAGTTAGCGGCGGTCGTATTTTCCTTAAAGATTTGGAGACACTATTTGTATGGAGTATATGTAGATGTATTTACCGATAACAAGAGTTTGCAATATGTGTTTAACAAAAAAGATATGTATCTTCGCCAAAGAAGATGGCTGAGCTATTGAAATATTATGAAATGAGTGTTCTTTATCACCCCGACAAAGCTAATGTGGTAGCAGATGCTCTTAGTTGTTATCTATGGGTAGTGTGGCTGATATTAAAGAAGAAAAGAAAGATTTAGCTTGATAGGTTCATAGATTGGCTCGATTAGGACTTCAACTAGGGGACTCCACCAAGGGTGGTGTTATGGTTCACAATGGTTAAGAGTCGTCTTTTCTGGCGGATGTGAAAGCCAAGAAAGTTCTTGATACTATTTTTGTAGAATTCAAAGAGGTGGTTCTTAAGAAATCCGTTGAGGCTTTCTCCCAAGGGGGAGATGGTGTACTTAGATACCGAGATCGATTATGTATTCCAAATGTGGATGACTTGATGGAATAGATTTTGACAAAAGCCCATAGTTCGCGATTTTCCATTCACCTAGGACCCACTAAGATGTATCATTATAAACAGGAGGTCTATTGGTAGAATGGGATGAAGAAGTATATTGCGGGATTTGTGGCTAAGTGTCCAAATTGCTAACAAGTGAAAGTTGAGAATAAAAAACTGGGAGTTTTATCCCAAGACATTAGCATTCCTACTTGGAAGTGGGAAGACTTGAACATGGACTTTATAGTTGGTTTGTCTCACACCTGGTGACAACATGATTCAATTTGGGTGATAGTAGATTAGATGATGAAATCGACTCATTTCCTTCACGTCAAAGTTTCTTATTCAGCGGAGGACTATGCGAAGATGAACTGGAGAGAGATGGTAAAATTGCACGGAGTGCCTTTGTCAATTATTTCCAATCATGGTACCCAATTTTTGAAGTCATTCCAAAAGGGGCTTGACACTAAGGTTAAGCTTAGTATGGATTTTCATCCCCAAACCTATGGGCAAGCGGAGCGTAATATCGAAACTTTGGAGGATTTGTTAAGGACTTGTGTGATCAATTTTAAGGGTAATTGGGATGACCATTTGCCATTGATAGAGTTTGCTTACAATAACAGTAATCACTCAAGTATCGATATGGCTCCATTTGAGTTCTTATATAGTAGGAGGTGTACATCTTCCATAGGCTGGTTTGATATGGGTGAAGTTTCACTAATAGGTCCCAAATTGGTACAAGAGGCCATGGAAAATGTTTGCTTATAAGGGAAAATTTGAAAACGGCTTAAAGTCGACAAAAGTCATATGCTAATGTGAGAATGAGGGATCTAGAGTTTGAGGTTAATAGTTGGGTTTACTTGAAAATATCACCCATGAAGGGTGTAATGAGGTTTGGTAAGAAGGAGAAGCTTAGTCCTCAATATATAGGCCCATATCAGATTTTGAGACGCGTTGGTAAGGTTGCTTATGAGTTAGACTTGCCGAATTAGTTGGCAACAATGCATTCCATTTTCCATGTCTTTATGCTTAAGAAGTGTGTTGGATATCCAACATCCATATTTCCCCTAGAAGGGTTGGGAGTTGATGAAAGTCTTTCTTACGAGGAAGTTCCGGTAGAGATTCTAGATCGACAAGTCAACAAGTTCAGAAACAAAGAAATAGGTTCTGTGAATGTAATGTGGAGGAATCAGTTAGTTGAGGGTTCTACATTGGAGACTGAGGTCAATATGATGTCCCAATATCCTCATCTCTTGCCTTTTAATCCTACTCGAGCTTGAGGTAATGAGTTTCTCTTGGTTTGTCTTTTGTTTTGGGAGTCATGTTTTTTTATGTGTTACCATGATTTCCTTATGTAATGCATGTTCATAAAACCTTGTTGTTTTGAAAGAAAATGGGATTACATGAGTTATTTTCCTCATATTGTTGTGCATTGAGTATGACTTGCCTATAAGACTTCATGATATGAATCGATGAACATGCTTTAGCTATGTTTTTAAATCAAATTGCATATGAGCTCCACCAGATTGTGTTGAGCATTCTTTTAGCTTGGAAAAGGTAGTAACTTCATAAAAATGAGTAATTTTGAAATTTTATGCATATTGGGTTGCTAGATGTAGTTCCTACTTCCTTTTGATGCATTTGAGTATAATTATATTGGAGTTGATGTTTCCTCGTTTATGTGCATTGCATGCATAGTGGGCTGATAGAGTTAGATTCACCCCTCTTATGATGTTTTGGGAACAACTTAGCTTCGAGTCGATAGTTCCTCCTTCGTTGTATGCATTGCATTGTAAGTGGGGTTTTTAGTTCCTCTCCTACTCTTTTAGAACCAGTTCAAGTCTTATTCGAGGACGAATGTTCCCAGGGAGATATTGTAACATCCAGTATCAGAAAAAATGGGAAAATATCAAATTTTAGGAAATTACAGGGGCCAGCCACGAGGGCCTCCCACGACCCTTAGATGGGACCACAGATCGTAGGTGTGCTCCATGGATGGCCCTGCTTAACGGTTGTGTTAAGGCTCATGACCACGGCTAAACTTATGGACCGTTGTCCAGACCATGGTCCGTGGTTTATTGGCCAAAATTGTTGTTTCTGATGACCAACCATGGTCCACCAGGACGGGCCGTGGGTCAGACCACGGTCCGTAGACTGGGGTCTGTCGGTGGTCACCTAGCAGTTATTGTTAGGGGCATATGGGTATTTTCCTTCTTAATTAGTTCTTATACTACATCGTTTTACCCTTCACTAAGACCCCTATATAAGTATTTTCAACACCCTAAATTTATCCATTTACTTCATTCTTCCAATTTCACAAAAGAAAACCAAATCTCCTCTCCAAATATTTCTCTCTCTAGGAAATTAAAGAAGAAGGAGGATTCAGCCTAGGGTTTCAAGTCAAGGTCTCAATTTCTCCATTGAAGGCTAGCTTTTGGATTCAAGGTATGATAGTTTTCATCCATGGAGATCCCAAATTCCTCTATTTCTAAAGGTAGAATTGCCTAATTGAGTTAGGGTTTTCTTCAATTATTATGGGTTCTTTTCATTATTGATTTAAATTATTGAATTACGATCGTTTATGCATGAATTGATGAAACATGATGGTTTTATGATGATTTCCCCATGAACCCATGTACTTCCAATGTTTTCATGTTATGAGTCATATGATGTGGGATTTTGATCTTCAAGGAAGAGGTTTATGAAATTGAGCATGTATTGCAAGCTTTACATGTATTTATGATGAAATCCATATCTAACCCATTTTTTCTAAGTATTGATGATTGAAAGTGGGTTTTGAACCTCAAGAGGTAAATTATGGACTTATGCATTGTTTTTATCAAATCTATGTAAATGTTTTAAGGGTACTTTGAGATTAAAATACCAATGATGATGTTGTGTTCTGGAAGGATATTCTCATAAGCACATACTAGCATGATGTGAAAGGCTTTCTCACATAGAAAGGATTCGTAGGTTTAAAGGCTTTCTCACCTAATTGAATCAAAGACTACGAGCAATCCTAATGAACTAGCTTGGTTTGGTTGTCCAAGGGCACCTTTCCATGATTAATAAAGTCAAGTAAGAAATGGCTATTCCCCGGGATTTATGCTTAGCATCAGGTGGATATTGATGATAGGATGGAAGCTCTCCCGTTAGTAGAGGCCATGTTTCTAGAAGCAATCTGATGAGATGGAAGCCCCCCCATTTGTAGAGGCCGGGTTTCTAGTAGCAATCTCTTTATCCCTTAACAATGTGCTCCCATAGGTTGATTAGGTAATGCATCCACTTAAGCTAGAAATTCATGGTCCTTACCTTGTCAAGTAGGACAGCCCTTTTTCGGTGTGGGAGACACTGTGGGATCATGTTATAGCTCATATGGTCTCTATTTTGGATAAGGCTAATTCCCCACAAGTAATAATGAACTAAGGTTTCTTCAAGAAGTATCGCATAAGAGTTCAAAGGTTTTAAAGATGAAGTTAGCTTGCATTGACCATGATTTTATGACTTATGTTTCTAACTCTTTTATATCATGTTTTAGCTTGGTCAATTGCATGTCATGAAATGTAATGTCCATTTTTGCATGATTTAAATGTTTTATGCCGGGCTATCATACTTGGTACATTGTTTTGTACTAACGCATACTCTTGCCTACATTTCCCCAAATGTAGGGTCTAGCAGTCAGAGTACTCAGTTTAGTGGCTAGAAGATGCTTTGAGATATTTTCGAGCTTTGGTGAGTCCTCATGCTTCGAGGACGGAGTTTATTGTTTCAGTTTCTTTTATGTAGTTTCTATTTTGAACATGATGTATGGGCTAGGCCCAATTTCATTCTATTGTATTAGATGGCTATGATGAGACAAGTGTTCTAGACTTCTGTTTTGCTTCTATAAAATGTTTTGGACTTAGACTATCCTTTTACTCTAATTGTTCTATTTCTTATGTTATGAGAACTAAGTGGCTTGTATGGAGTCCTTCGGGGTTCTATACGCCATGTTACATCTAGGGGTACCTCTGGGTCATGACAGTAATCAGTACACATGTGCATCGTACCATCCATGTTCTTCAGAAACAAAATGGAAGTGTACCCCAAAGTGATACACTAGGCCTTATAAACCACTTACCCAGGAGATCATGAAACTGAACACTAAGCTCCTTGAGCTTTACAAAAGCCATCGATATAGCGGAATCAAAATGGGCTGAGTACCCAACTCAAACTCAATAGGAATGTCAATACACGCTCTGGGGGTAGTCCAGGAGGGTTGCTACGAAATGTATCACAAAGTCACAGACAAGTGGAACAGACTGGAGGGTCCTCCCTACTGACAGCCTACACATAGGCCAGATACGACTAATACCCGCTACCCAATAACCTTCGAGCTAGAATAAAAGAGATTACTCCAATTGTTGGTTTACTAATGCAGCCATAGTACACCAATCGGGAGAATACCAGACATAGTTAAAGTAACAATGTTAGAGAAATAATATAAAATTTCACGGTAAGAAGATAACCAGTCCATGCCCAGAATCACATCAAAGTCAAGCATATCTAGCAATATATGCTCATCCCGGGTGTCAGGCCTATGGGTAGTAACTAAGCATGATTGAAACACCTGATCCACTACTAAAAACTCACCCACGGCGATTGAAACACGCAATGGTGCTACCATAGGCTTAGAACTAATATCCATACGAGAAACATAATAATTAGACATATAATAATAGGTAGATCCTGGATAAAATAGTGTCAAAGAGGGCTGATAGCATAAAAGAATTGTACCGATGATCTCATCGTCTAATGCCTTATCTTCCGCTCTTGCTAGAGCTGCACATAAATTACCTTATCTGCTTCTATGTTGTCCATAAGTCCTACCACCTGACCTACCTCCATGTGGACCACCCCGAATACCCTACTCTCTATTGTAATGGTCCTTACCTTGACCTCGACCCCTAAATGGAGGTAATGCTGGTAGAGCTTGTAGAGCTGGTGGTGTTCCCTATTGAGCAGGAGCTTTTCGACTGTGCAAAAGGAAATCCCTAGCCCAGTGATCCAACTCACCATAGTCAAAGCAACCTGAAGATGATTTGCTCCCAGAAGAAAAATCATTACGGTCTAAAGAACAAGACTGGGCCATGACTTTGGCTAGAGCCAACCTTTCTCCCACTATATCGGTAACCTTTTCATGGCTGTAATAATGCCTGAATAGGCCAACTGGGCTGACTTTGCTGAATGCACTGTCAGTCATATCATAAGAATCTCTAGACCTGGAATGAGACATGTTGTAGCAACCGTGATATCTAACTCTCTTGTTGCTGCACCATTAGAAGGCATGGTGTAACTACTCAATAGTACAAGCATGGTCAACAATATCCAAAAGAGAATGCCTTGCGGAGACCATAGACTTAGTGTCAATCCCAAAATAAAGTCTTAACCTATGGACAAAACATTGAACTCTCTCCTCTTCAATAGGTAGAATCATAGTAGCATGACAGCGGAGCTCGTGAAACATTACCTCGTGCATATATATTGTCATAGAAGTCTGCTCCAACCTAAAAAACTTATCGTGTAGATGATGCCAAATGCTACGAGGGATGAACCTAACCAAGAAGGCCTTAAAAAACCTGAGCCAGCTTATTAGATGAGACCCAATGCCTAGTCTCGATGAAGTTATGCCACCACTTGTCTTGCTGGGCCATCTAACAAATACCTAGTAAAGTTGGCTTCTCTGGACTCCACTAAACCCAAAGTACGAAGCCGCTCCCATAAAGTAGTTAAGGACTTATGGCAATCCTCACCCACAACCCTAGAAAACCTCAATGTGAAGGTATCAAGAGCACTCCGAGCATCTTCTACTGCTCTGGCGGTATATTTTCGACCGCAACCACGGGCTGGGCACCCCAAGGTGGTACCTTAGCCTGAGGTCCCGATGGTGCAAGCTAATCATGGTGACCATGTACTAGTGCATGTGCCTGTGTTTCAGTTGGGGCCTTATGCATGCCCTTAAGCATGGTTAGAAGCTGAGTAATGGCTTGTTGGAGATCTAGAGAATAGCTGGTTCTAGCCCCACAAACTACTCTTTAAAATGGGCTTCTAGAGGGTCTTCTATGGGCTCCAGACCCCGCTCTCTATCTATGGGTGGTGATTCACCCTTTCCAGACATTAGAGGTGGACCCCTACCTCCAAGATGTTGCATATAGTGTACTAGCCATCGTGAAAGAGTAAAACTAGTGAGATTTCAAGAAAGCAATAGCAGACACACTATACGAAAGCGATACAAAAATGAAGAATTCGTAAAGACACCCTTTAGACTCCCAAAAAAAGGATACATATGTCTCCACACTGACCCATAGAACTCTACTAGGTACTAGTTATGTACAAGTGAGACCGGTGAACCTTGGGCTCTGATACCAACTTTTCATGACCCGAGTTCAGGATGACACCAAATATAGCCCACAAGTAGGTAATCCAACTCATACCAAAAATGAAAAGTAATGAGTATCGAGGTAGAACTATCTAGAAAAAGATTTCAGAACAAGGCAAGTAAATTACGATGCAAAAAGGAGCAACAACGTTTGTAAATCTAAAGAAAAGAGAAACTGGAACTCACAAAAATCACTCGGTGAAGTAGCACATGCATCAAGCCAACTTGGTGAGCAAAAGATCATTCGGTGATACGCCAAATGGATCAGGGATTAAGACCAAGCTCGCCTAATCTTCCAGAAAAGTTTGATGCAGGAGTCAAGCCAAAAGGCGAGAAGAAGCACAACTCGGTGTATTGCCGAGTCGATTGGTGATCTCGACTAATCTCATCGAGTGGACTCCGTGTTGAGATTTTGGGAACATATAAATTCATTTTTTTAAAAGAAAAAGGGAGTTCCCAAACAATGTATTCCATAGTCTTTTAGAGTTTTTACATTTTTATATTGTTGAACATTCTTGGAGAAGATTTGGATCTCAGATTTGAGGTTTTAG
Organism: Solanum megistacrolobum; assembly: GCA_029582645.1. Taxonomy (NCBI): domain Eukaryota; kingdom Viridiplantae; phylum Streptophyta; class Magnoliopsida; order Solanales; family Solanaceae; genus Solanum; species Solanum megistacrolobum. Next base: position 3,925 of record JAJOON010016613.1, on the reverse strand, counting down.
GATTCTAGCTTTAATTTTGGCATTGGGTATTGCAGATTGTTAACAATTCAGATAGACAATCTTTTTGGTAATGATTTTTACTTTTAACTATGTTTGGCTAAAACCCTTTTTCTTATGGGTGTGATCATGTATTCAGATGCATTACTTAGCTAATGGGTATTGTAAATTGGTGAATTTAATTTGGTTTTGAAATGGGCTCAATTGTTTGTTCATGTTTTAATTGATGAACTCATGTTGTAAATTTGGTTCTAACTTAGCTCTCTATGCTTGCTTGAGAAAGAGGCACTAGAGTAGAATGAAATATTGATAGTAGTATTGATTTAAATCTTTACAACCCATCTTAAGAAAGTAGGTTAATTAAGGAATCATGTTGTTCAATATTATTATGCTAGTTAAGGCTCGAGAGAACTCACTTGAAACATGACAGTTGATTGAGAAATGGCTATTGTATTCAAAATCTATCCTACCCATTGAGATTCAACAACTTGAAGCAATTAGTAATTATCCATTAAGTGAAATTAGCATTCGATTTATCACATTCCTAAGGTCCAATCTCTAATCATTTAATTCTTGTGTTAATTGTTCCTAGTTATCAATTGGTTACTAAATTCCCCTATTTGATATTGATCATTGAAACTTCGTGATTTATTTTATGTTGCGCAATCATTAACTTATACAAAAGATTAGAAGACATTTTTACTTCGTAGTGTAATTCTTTTACCTATCACTCCCTGTGGGGTCGAACCCAACTCATAGTTGAGTTTATACTTGTTAGCGACCGCCTACAGTTTGAATCGAAAGAAGTGTAGTTGAGAGTTATGAAAAATGGCATTGCTGTCGTGGAGTGGTGTTTAGAATTCTTTTAATGAAGTGTTTTTGTGAACAAATTTTAATGTAGTTGAATTTTCTTGTCAGTGTTTTTGTTGATTACTGTGAAACAGGTGAAGAGATGAGTATGAATAGGAGAAATGCAAGTAATTTTTTGAATAGTGATGACATCAAAAACTTGTATGAAGTCAATGTAGATCAGTTGGGAATTGCTGGTACTATTCATTTTACCCCAAACTTTGGGCAACACTATTTTTCATGTAACAGAGAGTTTGCTTCAACTGCTCCAAATGAAAGGATTCTTTGGGGGATTTTCTCATGAAGAACCTCATGATCACATATAAAATTTTGTGGATGTGTGTGGACCCTTCTACTTCAAGAATATCTCTCCAGAGTCAATTCTACTTCATTTGTTTCCCTTCTCTCTAGTAGGGGATGAAACAAAGTGGTTGGCCGAACTACTAGGAGACTCTATTACTTCTTGGGAGGAGCTCAAATGAGTGTTTTATGAAAGATCTTTCCTCCCTCGAAGATGGTGAAGTTGTGGGATATTATCCAAATCTTCAAGTCGAGTGATCGTGAACCAATTCAGGAAACATGGTTGAGATTTCAAAAGTTGTTGCTCAATTGCCCGACTCATGGATATCCAGACAATGTGTTATTGCAATATTTTTACCGAAGTCTTGACACCGTAAACAAGGGTGTTGTTGATCAACTCATTCGGGGTTTTGTTATGAGACAACCTTTTGGCGTGGCATCGACATTACTTAATGAGATGACCATAATTAACGTCCATAGTATGGTATACAAGGGAGGATCAGGTTTCACCTCTAACTCTTGGGTTGACTAAAGAATAGTTGTAAAAGAAACGAGACTCGGATGAAAATATGGCAAAGATGATAACCCAAATGGACTTATTAATGAAACATGTCATGGGAATTTGTCATAAGACTATGAATACGCTCGATACTAATATTGGAGTGAGCCCTCGAGATGCACAATTCAAATACAAGTACAATGAAGAGGCAAAATTCTTGTCAAGCCATATGGGGGGTTCTCGTTCGAGTTATCTGAGGCCGGGCAGGAATGAAGGTTCAAGAGATCGAGAATGAGATTGGTGTGATTGGGGTACAAATTGGAGAGATAGCGATGATGATCAAGATTGATATATGAACACTTATGACTATCCTAAATCGAGGAAACTAAATGTCGACCCCGAAAGAGTTCAAACTGAGGATATGCTTGCCTGCATTCTAAATAAAGTTGAAGGATTGGACAACGTGCTCAAGGAAATGAAAGCTAATTTCTCATCTTTGAATCAAAAAGTGACTACTCACTCGGCTTCCATATAACAATATGAGACTCAAATGGGTCAGATTTCAGCTTAATTAAATCCAAGACAAAAAGGAGGCCTTCCTAGTGATGCTCTACTCAATCTGGACAATGATAACAACCAATGCATGGCTATTTTGACCCCGAGTGGTAAGGTCGTGGGTAGTAATGTGCCAAATGATGCTAAAACAAGTTTAAGTAAAGGAAAAGAGGTTGTTATCGATATTGATGAGCTTACCAAAGAATTGAACAACGAAGTGTCCAAGGAGGTTGAGGATGCACCAAAAGATGTTGTCTCTGGTGATGTTAAAAAGGAAAATTCAAGGGTTGATCCTACTTTGGTTCTTATAAAGTGATTACTTAATATAAATCCACCGTTTCCTCAAAGATTGAAGAAGAGGGATGAAGACGCTAAGTTTCAATTCTCAGTTTTCAAAACTCTATCTATCAATATTCCTTTGGTTGAAGTGTTCTTAGAGATGCCGGGATATGCAAAGTTTATGAAATATTTGGTTACCAAAATGAGAAGTATAGATTTTGAAACAATTCAGGGATCCCAAGTTGTAGCGCCATTATTACAAGAAATGTGGTTGTCCATAAAAATGACCCGGAGGCATTGACTATTCCATGCACTTCAGGGATATTCAATTTGCTAAAGCATTGTTTGATTTGGGGACAAATATCAATTTGATGCTTTATGCCATTGACAAATAACTTTGGCTAGGTGAGCCTTAGTCAACAACGACGTGTCTCCTCATCGCCGACCATTATATCAAGTGTCCTATGGTAATTATTTATAATATTTTAGTGAAGGTGGACATGTTCATATTTTCGACCGACTTGGTGGTTCTGATTGCGAGATTGATGCTGAGGTTCCTATTATTTTTGGTAGGTCATTCTTAGCAACTATTAAGGCTCTTGTTCATGTAGAAAGTGGTGAGTTGAAATTTTGGGTAAACGGTGAGGAAGTTACTTTCAATGTGTGTAAATTGAAAAACAAACCAAGGGACATCCATGTGGTATCAGTCATTGACGTGATTAATGAAGCGGTTGCTAGTGTGTGTGAAGTTTCTTATTTTGGTGAATCTTTAGCCACCGTTTATTTTTTGAATTATGATGCTGAAGAAATTCAAGATTATGTCAAGGTTAGGGTTGCGCAATCGGATCTGGGTTCTTATGGAAAGAATCCCTTACAGCTTGATTTATATTTGAAGAATTGGGAAAGTCCACCTGCGAAACCATCCATTGAAGAACCGCCAAAGATTGAGTTGAAGGTACTTCCACCTCACCTTCGTTATGTATTCTTTGTAGAAAATAACACCTTGCCTGTAATTATTGCCACATATTTTCTTGAACGGCAAGTGCAAGCGCTTATTAGTGTGTTGAAAGGATACATCAAGCCAAGTGTTGAGCACAAAAGGAGATTAAATCCCCCAATCCAGAAAGCGGTGAAGAAAGAGATCATCAAGTGGCTCGATGTGGGAGGTTTCTACCTTACTGCGAACAACAAGTGGTTCGGCCCCGTGAAATGCGTTCCCAAGAAGGGAGGTATAACCGTGGTCCTAAATGACAAAGGTGAAATTGTTCCTGTCACGACCCAAGCCTAGGGCCTAGACGTGACATGGCGAATGAGGAACCCGAAGGAACCCCAAACAAGCCTCTCAAACTTGTCATCACACTTCATCGGTCGCGGAAGCACATTCAACATTAATTAACGGGAAATAGGGACTAAGGGCAAACCATTTCAAAATGACATCATAGAACA